>CM028334.1:37676097-37761790 GCA_016647705.1 Eucommia ulmoides | reverse complement strand
TTTTTGAATGTCTTGGCATGTTTTTTATTGCTCTTGAGATTCTTGGAATTATTTTTGTATGATTTAACCCTAATTTGGTTGTTATAGTTAAGATTAAGTGTTTGCTCAATATTTTTTACAAAATCAAAATCTTGTTAGGTTGTTTTGGTGTTTGTTTGATTCTTTAATGGATTTTATGTGTTATGAACATAAAAGTAAGTGTATTATTTACATGATCCTACTGTATAGAAATCAATATACACAAAATCAACCAAGAATCATAGAGGGTTTGATAGAAACATACCTACTTAGGAGATGTGGTCTTTCTGAAGTGTTTACCTCCATCCCCTCCTAGATCTTCTTGGTCAGTAGTTGATCGGTGGTCACGGTTCTTTGAGTTCTTGGCCAATAACCCAAGAACAACAACCTACCTATGGGATGTGGTCATCCCTAAGTAGCTAACCTCATTTCCTTCTTGCTCTTCTTGGCACGGTGTTGATTGGTGATCGTTGATCCTTGAAGTTCTTGTTCTAAGAACTTTAAGAACACCTTCCACGACTAGATTTTGGCAGAATAACGATGTGTTATTTGAGAAATCATCTTGAGAGGCCTAGAACCCGAAAGAATTTCTCGAATTTAGAAAGAGAAGTTATGCCTTCAAGACTTGAAATTTATGAAAACATGCCCCCTATTTATAGGCCTGGTATGCCTGCGCATTGATCAATGAGAAGGCATAATCAAACTGTTCCTTAGGCAATATTTGCTTTTATCTTGTTTTGCTTTGAAAGAATTTAGGAGAGAATGTTGGATTCTCAAAAATTTGATAATGATTTCCAATTATTACCTCTCCACCAATGAAATATATTGCACGTGGGTGTATTTATGACTTCATGGGATGGATCCAGTTCGGTTTAGGGGCTAAATACCAGTTAGATCTACTATTTCAATTTGGTCGTCATAAATGCATCCAAGGTGCATTGTATCTAGTCCTTAGGTGTCACTTTGCATTTAATGCAAAATGATGAGTCATGACTTAGAGGCCACACTTTTGGTTTTCAGATGGAATCGAGTGAACTTTCCTTGTAACCTTCGGTTGGTTTCCAAGTTGTCTAGTTACCCTTAGATATTTTATGAAAATATCTATATCCTTTAAACCTAGCCATGCCATGTCATCCCAAGAATTTAATGCTTTAAGGTATGTGTATTTAATGCATTTCTTGGAGGCTACTCATCCGGTTTGGTTTCGGTAACGAGTTGTCACGATTTAAGGCTTTTGGTTGGTTTCTAAGATATTTTGCTTAAAATATCTAGATACCTTGAATGTGGTTTTGACATATCATCCCAATCATTTAATTCTTGACAATATGGTCATTTAATTCTCATTGAATGCCATATTTAGGTGGCGAACCGAATCGTTTTAGTTTCGATAACGGTTGGTTGTAGCCTAAGTGTCTTGGTTCCCTTCCTTTGCCATTTGGTATGAAACTTCAAGGAAGGCTCTTTGGTTATTATAAGGATTTATTTCTAGGCCTTAAATGATGGCTAGGCCCTTGATTGCTTGGGTCAAGGGTGATTTGTCAAGACTACTTGTATTCGGTGAAAAACCAAAACAAGCCCATCTTTAAATCACCTTGTGATTTAGGCTTTGTCATGACCCTTCCAAGCCTTGATGAAGGTGTATTGGATTGTTTTATGTGGTATACATGAGATAAATAATTATTTTGGTGTTAAATTTGACTAGATTCAGTTAAAAGTAAATGTTTCAAAGCCGGGGTGGGGGTAACCGAGTTAATTATTTGAAATGTCCTATGATTTAGGGGTAGTGACTAAGATTTATCTATACTGAAGATGATTTGATGAAAATTAAACCTTATTAAATTCATTTTAAACCTTCTTAAATAATGGGAATTTTGATTTTGACCCAAAACTTTTATTTAGTTGTATTTTGTCAAATTCAACATTTTTTGTGTTTTTGTTATGTTTTTTGCTATTTTCGTATATTGTATAGCATGATTTCAGGTAGAAATTCATTTCTTTTAAACCTGAGTGACCAGGTTCTTCATCTGTATGCTAATCTGATTGAGAGGAAGCAAGATTGCAAGCAGTGGAAAATCATTCTTGGGACCTGGCCTGGCCTTTCTTTTTTTGACTACCAATGTGTTAGCTAGCCATGAAGGAGAATTGGATTCTTCAATAGTTTAAGAGGCTTATAAATGATCGAGCCACTCAACTACTACTTCGGACCTCAGCCCCTTGTCACAACAATGGCGAAGTCGCCGAAGCAAGTCTAAAGGCCAAAGAGTGATCTTTGAATGCTATTACGCGTCCTTATATGCGTAAGCCCGCTTTGAAGCACAAGTATTAAAAGGAGGACAAATAGAGCTCAAAAACAGCTGAAAGAGTAAGAGTCTTTTAAGCATTTCAAGTAGTAAGGCAATTCTCCTTTTGAGCCAGTTTCTATGGGAGGGGTAGGGCTCCAGTTGCAGTGGCAGTTGAAGTTGAAGTAGGAGTCCTTCTACAAGGGAGTTTTGCTTCAAAGGTTATGAATCGATAAGACTCTAGATTCTTTTTGTAACCCCAATACGTCTTTTACGCGTATACTAAATAGTATCCTACTAATGAAATAAGAATCGATCTCAATTAACTCCTCAAAGGAGAAGTAATCGGTAGGGATGACAGGATTTGAACCCGTAGCCCAAAAGGGAAAAAGAAATGGATGGAAGAGAATCTGCATCCACCAAGTCTCGTACGCCTAACCCAAAGAAGAGAAATTTTGGATAGTTGAACTCCTAACACCCAATTCATTTCAATCATTCAAAATATAAAAGATTATGTGTAATAGTAATAGATTTATCAATTCTCATTGATATTTTCTATTTTTACTTCTTTATTAGTGATTAATTAGTTGATACATACCATATGTAATCATCTCTTATCCATTAATTATTGATCTCAATCCCCCAATAAATAGAAAAATTTCCAAACAAATCATCAGTCTCTAATTAAGATGTTAAACCACCTCTGTAAGTTTCACTTTGCCAAATAATATTTTTATTTCATTATATTGTAATTTGCCCCAATTGATATAAGTTTCAAGAATTGCCTTCTATGGAATCCTTTTGCACATATCGATATAACACATTTTGGACCTGAAATTATAATATATTGTACTCTTTAAGTTTATAATTTGAGTTTAACGAATATAATTATTAGTTCTAGCAAAAAAATCTAGTCAGATGGAGAAGGAAGTTTAATGAGATTTTTAATAATTTATAGATTTTGCCCAAATTCTCGCCAAAACGGAACCAACACACAATGTTGCAACAGAAAAGTTCGGGATACAAAGTACAACATAACATAAACTTTTCTAAAATAAAGTATAATTTACTGTAATCATATGCCTCAAGCCTCACTTCTTTGTTTGTATTTATATCTAAACTCTATTTTTAATCTTCACCTACTATTCTACTTATAAAATAATAAACATATAATAAAAAAAAATTAAAAAATATTATTTTACTTTTAATATGTTTTCTTGAATTGAATCTATAAATATTAAAATTGAGATCAATGATTTTATTTTGTTAAAATATTTTATCTTGAGATCATTAATGAATATATATACGTTAAAATATTATTTTAGAAAATAATATGTTATCTTGTCTCTCTCCATTGTCTCTCTCTCTCTAAAATATCAACTTCTCTCTCATTGAAAATGTAAACTTATGCAGAAACATAAAAATGGAAGCGTACCTTTCGGATTCGGCAGACTCGTTTACAATCGTTCCTCATTTCTTCTCTTGTCGGCAAGAAAAATACTACTAGAATATTTTTCGATAATATTCATACATTCACTAACCAAGGTCACTCAAATTATCTGTAATTTGATGGAATAGAGACCTTAATGTATCAACGCATATTTATAGAGAAAATCTCAAAGGATGTGTCCGTTCCAATGGGTACATACCGAAAGGGTATGTCCATTCCAACTAGTGTCTATCGAAAAGACGTGATTCTTAAAACTAAGAGGTGTACCCATTCATATGGTAACTCTCCATGAATCATGGGGCCCATGTGGACGCTCCACGGATCGACCCAACTCACTCCATAATCCAACAGAAAAAGAGAAGAAGAAGAACAATATAAAAAAAATTACATTTTTACCCTTTAAAGATGACATGTGCAAGTCACATGACGTAATTCCATCAAAGTTAACCTCTATTTTTAATAGAAATGTCACATAAAAAATCATGTGCGAAAAGGAGAGTCGCATCGAAAAAAATAAATAAATTAAAAGGCCACATAAAAAATACGTTGTAAACAAGAGGATCAAATTTATAATTTCCTTTTCCAAAATTTGAATGTGACAATAATTTGTTCCCTAATCTTTGAATTTTTGTGTGTATCATTCTAACTGACGCAATTAACTTGACGTTAATCAGTATTCTCGTCGCACAAAAAGTACTTTGTACCCCAGAAGTTTTAACGCAATTGTTCCTTTAAATTTTCTTTCTTTCTTTCTTTCTTTTTTTTTTTTTTTTTTCACTAAAAGAACTAGACCATTTTAAAGCCCCCCAAGGAAAGGCAAGAAAATAAAAGTTGAGCAATTGCTTTTAAAAAAACTACTTCTTTCTTCTTCATTGTACCTTCCTCGTCGCCACATCTAAATCAACGGTAGAAGATTTTTGGCACTCCACCTAGAGAATGCACATCTAAGACACCCTCTATCATTTACAAAAATACCACAAACCCCACTCTTTGGAATAATACAATGGGACACACACACCCCCCACCGCCCCCTCCCTTCCCCTCCCCCCCAAAAAAAAACAAAAAACAAATGATGACATCATTATCATTTTTATAATACCTAAAGCACTCCTCACATTTTGTTGACAAAAATACTCTTCAATATATTTTTTTTCACAAAAATACTCTTTAATATAGTTTTTTCTTTTAATTTTTTTTCTACGTTCTTTCTCTTTCATTTTTCATTTTTTATTTTTGCTCAGTATATATATTTTTTTTTTTTTTTTTTTTTTTTTTTTGTATATGGAATTTATAGAAGATAAAAATAAAATAAAAAACTTAAAAACATAAAATAAATAAATAAATAATAATTTTTTTGTCTTTTTTAAATCATTTTTTTTTTTCAAATCCTATTCGTTTGTTTTCATTTATTTTGGTCGTTTTTTATTTTTAGTATTTTTTTTCTACATTATTACTTTCGATTTCTCTTTCTAGAAAAAAAAAAGAACATAATAAAAGTAAAAAAAAATATTATAGGAGAGTTAGTAGAAAATAAAAAATACAGAGTTATGTTGTGACCATAGTTTTTTTCCCATAAAATATAATGAAAGGTGTATTGGTTAACCAAATTGAAAATGAAAAGAGAATGGATGTTTCAAGCATTATAAAAATGACATTGGGTGTCTTTGACAATTATCAAAACTAGTTTTAGGCCAACGCTAAGCACGGGCTTCCAAATAATTTTCATGTGTATTTTATTTGATTATTTAAATATATTTTTATGTTTGTTTTTGAGAAATTATTTTGTATTAGTTAGTGGGGTTTGTATTTTATTTTTTTTTCTATGGGTGAATTATGTATTATTTTGAAATATTTAATTTTTCAATTTTGTAATATTTATTTTCAATTAGTATTATGAATATTTTAATTTTATGTGTTGAAATTAAGAGTATTATTTAATTTTTGATGGAATGATGAAATTTTAGTTCAACATAATTTTAATTTTAAAGAAATGTACATCTTTAAATTAATTTTTGTATTTACAATATAGTTAGAAAAATATCACATTTTAGAAAAATTATGTGCAATTATTTCAATCATTTTTCTTTTTTGTTTTTAATTAATATTATCATAAAGTGTTATAAAATTATATTGTATATGATATCATGTTAAATAGTGATTTGATATCGGAGTTTATTTAATACTACAATTTGAGTTGAACATAAATACTACAATTCGTGTGAAAACATAATTCAAATTGTAAAGAGGTATGTATTAGTAAATTAATTTTTGTGTGTATAGTTTTAAAAAAACAAAATAGAAAATTAATGTTAATATAATTTTAATAATTTTTTAAGTATTTTTTTAATGTTTGGTCACCCATTTGAATAAAAGGGTTAAAATATTGGGATGATTGGCGATTAGTCCCAAATAATGGGCATAATCTATTACTTGTCGTATTTAAAGCATAAGTTTAGATTTAGTCCACTAAACTAGTTTTTGGTTCTGTATTAGTCCCATATGTACTCACACATTGCATGTGGAAGGTCGAGAGAGTAATCCATATTATAGTGAATATTACTTACATATAACTAAAATTAGTTGCAAGTTAAGAAATACAAATTACATATAATTATATTACATATATTTGTGTAATATTAGTTACATGTATTTATATAATATTAGTTACACGTAATTATAAATTACATGTAACTATAGATATACTTATATAATATTTGTTACATTTAACAAATATTTTAAATATAAGTTAAATACATATAACTGCGAGAGTGTAGGAGTGTGTATTGGGTTTTCTGCCTATGTTTAATGCACGAGACTAAACCACAATTGGGTAGTGGGCTTTTTTTTAAATTAAGGATAAAATAAATAAGTTGTCACCAAAACACCCTAAAATATATCAACGATGGTAAGAACTAATCTTGACCATCCATTTGACTAGAAGTGAAAGATGGACTAAGATTGAAGAGATGAGTAATACTTGAATCTCCTTTAATGTCTTCTAATTTTAGTTATTAGTATTAAATTATATATTAGATTATATGACAAGAAGTATATTTAAACTCTTTATTTATTATTCGTTCTTCGTCCATGTTCTTTCTTTTTATATTTTCCCTTATTCTTCCTGGTTTATCTGCTAGACTATCGACACATCCTCCTGTTAAAATTTTTGGCTACTTTAATTGATTAATTAAAGTGAGATCATTAATTAAATTAATTGGGTTAGTATTCCATTTCATTCCTCATCGATTGAGGATCGATGTAGTATATTTATATGCCAAAAATGATTAAATTGTAAATGAGATTTTAAATCTCAAAGTAGGCAACAGACATTTAATCTGAATTGGGCGAGTAGGGGTCCGGGTCAGGTTTGGGTCGCGATCCAAATTTGGATCGAGTTTGGATCTGGGCATTAAACGTTCACGTCACGTGTTTTGTTATATATACACTTTAAAATCTTTCACAGAATTTTCATATTTTGATTTTACTGCCCATACATGATTAGTTAATATTTGCATTGATATTATTTAACTATTATTAGTTTTATTTCATGATTAATTAAGAATTTATTTCAAATTTTTAATAATTATCACCAACAATCTTAAAGCAGACTCGTTTTTTATATTTTGAAATTTTTAAATAAATATTGTTTTGAAACTATATAGTTTTAAAACAGTACATTCTTCACTGTTTTTGGAAATTCTTTTTACTTAAATTTTTTAAATGATATTTTATTATCGTTAATTGCTTAATTAAAATACTCTTGGGACAATACATGTTTATTGTACATTTATTTATATTCGGAATAATTCATGAATATTGTTTCAATAATATTGTATCTGTGAATAAGAAATTAGTTTGTTCAAAGTAATTAATATTCATGTTTTAAATCTGTTTCGTAAACATTCATGTATTGAATCTGTTTCGTAGACATTCATGTTTTAAATTTGTTTCGTAAACATTCATGTACTAAATTTGTTGTATGACGATTAACGTTCTGATTTTGTTCAGTCATTGTATGAACGTTAACGTCCAATTTCTAGTTTGTGAACGTTCAAATCCTTAGTCTATGCTTTGGTTGTGAAGTATTTATTATTAAATTTTCTAAGTGTTTTTATACATTCATTAAATTGTAGACATACTACTCTGTGATGGCAAGTGAAACCACTACGCCGATTGAGACGTCAAATGTGATGCCTCATGTGACTCAGATCGTTATCACTACAATGCCTACTTCATTGCCTAAGTCTGAAAAGCCTGACAAGTTTGATGGGTGTAACTTTAAGAGGTGGTAACAAAAGATGATGTTTTACCTCACGACTTTGTGATTGGTTCGTTTTCTCAAAGAAGATGCTTTGTTTTGACTGAGAATATCGATGCTCAAACAACGATCATAGTGGAAACATGGAAGGATTCTGACTGTTTGTGTTGGAACTACATCTTCAATACTCTCAGCAACTCTCTATATAAAGTATATAGAGAGATATCAACAACTAATGAACTATGGGAATCCTTGGATAAAAAATACAAAACGGAGGACTTTGGCTCAAAAAAAATTGTTGTCGAAAAGTTCCTTGATTATGTTATGGTGGATTCCAAATCAATTGTCAATCAAGCCGAAGATCTTCAAGTCATTATAAATTATATCCTTGCTGAGAGAATGTTGTTGAGTTCATTTCAAGTATGTTCTATAATCGAGAAGTTACCACTGACCTAGAGTGATTTCAAAAATTATCTCAAGCATAAATGCAAAATGAATGTTGAAGACCTAATTGTAAGGCTTAGAGTTAAAGAGGAGCATCGTTTTGCTGAGAATCCTAATGGTCGTCATTTCATGAACTTAAGGCAAATGTTGTAGGGGTTCACAAAACCAATAAGAAATAAAAGTTTCATAGCCTTTGAATGAGTCAAAACCTTGGTCCCAAAAGAAATAAAATAAAGAAATTCAAGGGGAACTGTTTCTCATGTGGAAAGGCTGGACAACGTACAAGTGAATGCTATATAAAACGTAATGGAAAGAGGCCCATACATCAAGTTAATATGACTGAAGTCAAGCACCTTACTTCAAATGTTTCAGAAACGAATCTTTCATTAGTGGTGTCTAAAGTCAACCTCATTGGCAACCCGAAAGAATGGTACATGGACATTGGGACTACACACCATATCTACTCAAACGAAAGAATGCTCACCACCTATCAACTTATGAATCAAAATAAACAACTCTATATGAGAAACTCCTCGACTTCCACAGTTCAAGGACAAGGAATGATTGTGTTGAAAATGATTTTTGAAAAAGAGCTTACCCTTAATTATGTGCTTCATGTGTCGTACATTCGTAAAAATCTAGTTTCCAGATCTTCGATGAGTAAAAAGAGTTTTAGAATGCTTTTTTTAGGCTAAAAATGTTGTGATAACCAAAAGTGGAGTGTATGTGGGAAGGGGCTATTTAAATGAAGGCCTTTTCAAATTGAATATAATAACCGTGACCCTGAAAGCTAATAAAACTACATCTTCTATTTATATGATTAAATCAATTGATGTTTGACATGCTAGATTAAGACATGTTAATTTTGATACTTTACATAAAATAATTAGTTTAGATTTATTGCCAAAATACAAAATTTGTTTAAATCATAAATATGACACTTATGTGGAGTCCAAGTTGATTTAAACTTCTTTCCAATCCATCGATAGAAGTACTAAACCTCTAAAGTTGATTCACACATATATTTGTGATTTAAAATTTGTGCAAACTAGAGGTGGTAAAAAGTATTTGATTACTTTTGTTGATGATTGCACTAGATACTGTTATGTTTATCTTTTAAGGAGTAAGTATGAAGTCTTAGAAAACTTTATGTAATACAAGAACGAAATTAAGAATCAACTTTGCAAAAAGATTAAACTTCTTCGTAGTGATAAAGGTGGTGAATATAAATCACTATTTATGGAATTCTATGCTCAACATGGAATAATTCATTAAACAATTGTACCTAATTCACCTCGGCAAAATAGAGTTTCTAAGAGGAAGAATCGAACTTTAAGGGAAATGATGAATGCTATGTTGATAAGTTCTAGTCTAACCCAAAACATGTGGAGGGGAAGCATTGCTTACTACCAATCACATTCTTAACAAGTAGCCACATAAGAAATTGGACAAAACTCTATATGAAATGTGGAAAGGTAAGACTCATACTTACAAATTCTTGAAAATATGAGGGTGTCTTGCTAAAATGGTGGTTCTTATTCCTAAAAGGACTAAAATAGGACCCAAAATGATTGATTGCATATTCATTGGGTACGCCCATAACAGTAGTGCTTATCGATTTTAGTTCACAAATTTGAGATTGAAGAGGTACACGAGAATACAATAATAAAATCTATAAATGCATTCTTTTATGAAGATAAATTTCCTTATAAAACTCTTCGAGAGTCGAGTTCTTCAAAAAGAACGTTTGATACTACGGTTAGTGAAGTCTAAAATTAAATATGTTTGGAAGATAATGAATCTAGATGTAGTAAGAAGGCTAAGACATAAAAGTCATTTGGTCCTGACTTTCTTACTTATATAGTACAAAGTAATCCTAAGAGTTTTAAGGAGGCGATGTCAACTCTGAAGCACCATTTTGTAAAAAAACTGTATATAGTGCAATAGAATCCATCTTGCAAAACCATACATGGAAACTAATGGATTTTCCATCTGGTTCCAAACCCCTTGGATGTAAGTGGGCCTTCGAAAAAAAGATTAAAACATATGGATTAATTGATAAATACAAAGTTGTAGTTAAAGGTTACAATCACAGGGAATGTGTTGATTACTTTAACACGTACTCATCGTTTACTAGAATAACATCCATCAAAATGTTGATAGCCATAACAACTATATATAATCTTGAAATACATCAAATGGATATTAAGATAACTTTCCTAAATGATAAACTAGATGAAGAAATCTACATATAATAACTTGAAAGGCTTGTTGTTTCTGGCAAAGAGAACAAAGTTTGTAGACTTGTTAAGTCTTTATATGGACTTAAACAAGCACCGAAACAGTGGCATGAGAAATTTGACGAAGTTATGATGTCAAATGGATGTAAAATCAATGAATGTGACAAATGTGTCTACATTAAACATAATGAATCTGGACATGTCATTATATACCTTTATGTAGATGACCTGTTAATTATTGGTAGCAACAATAACATCATTAAGTCAAACAAAAAGATGTTAATCAATAAGTTCAATATGAAAGATTTAGGTGTTCTGATGTAATTTTAGGAATTAAAATTTCTAGATCTATTGAAGAACTGGTATTGTCGCAATCTCAAAATATTAAGAAGATACTTGAAAAATTCAACAAGTATGATACTAGCTTAACTAAAACACCTATTGATTTAAATTGTCATATGACTAAGAATACTAGTGAAATATATCTTAGTTAGAGTATGCTCGAATAATAGGCAGTCTAATGATTTAATGAATTGTACTAAACCTAATATTGCCTACATGGTGAGCAGACTGAGTATCACAATATTAGCTTGTTCAGTGCTTGTTCTTGCATATGGCTGCTTGTCCGTGACCATTTTCATTTGTTTTCTAGACTGGTTTAGCTTAGTTTAGTTTATTTATTTCATTTCTCGTAAAAATACCCCATTATGCCTCCTAGAGCATAATGATGTCTATTGTGGTCACTTGTATTTTTTTGCTTAAAGTACTATGTGAGAGGACATGCTTTTGAAGTTATTCAAGTCTTTCAAACCTTGTAACCTTTGATATTAATACAATTGTTATTGTTATTGTAATTGTATTCTTCTCTACATTGTCGACATGTGTTGTTGTAGGGACATTCATTGCTATTGAAATCGTTTCCAATATTTAAGATCCTCTGATGTTCAGGCTTGCTACTAGGTGATCCCCTTGTTAGCGTCGCACAATCTGCTTTCCAGCCTTGAAAGGCTTGGCCCGTGACAGTTGGTATAAGCACAATGGACCGATCTGTTACCCGACCAGTTGGTGAAATACTATGCCGACGAAAGATCGTCTCGACGCACTTGAACAAAGTGTTTCCCGCATTTACGTTGTTGTAGCTCTTTTAAGAAGCCCCGATGCTAATGGGAAAGGGACATCTCAGAATCCCCAAATCAATCACCAGATCGAATGGATGGGCCTAGTTATCGTGACATCTGCTGGTCATCATGCTCAGATGGAACAATCAGTTCTTGATCTCCAAAGCGAGTTAGACAGCTTGAGGAACATTGTGTATCGAGCTCTTGCTAGAGACTCCAAACAACCTACTTCGAGGGTTTGCGTTCCTGAACCTCAATCCTATAGCGGTGTGAGGGACGCCAAGGAGCTTGACAACTTCCTCTTCGATATAGAGCAATACGTTCGGGCCACCCGAGTAACCTCTGAGGAAGAAAATGTGCCAACAGCTTACATGTATCTTAGCGGTGATACGATGGCGAACAAAATATGCAGATATCTTGGTGGGATGCTGCACTATCAATACTTGGGAAGGCCTTGAAGGTGAACTTAAGGTACAATTCCTTCCGTAAAATGTCAAGTACATGGCTCGACGATAATTGAGAGAGTTGAAACAGACCGGACAAGTCTGAGACTATGTCAAGACGTTTATGACTCTCATGCTAGACATTCGTATAATGTCCCAAGAGGATAAGTTGTTTTGGTTCCTAGATGTCTTGAACGATTGGGTATGTCAGGAAACACAAAGACAACGTCCTTTTGATTTCTCTACTGTTGTTATTGCCACAACTGATTACTCTCTTGAACTTACCACTAACCATGACAAGATAAAAGACAAGAATGTTTCCCATAATGATGGAATTGGAGGTCAATCATTTCGGGGAAGCCCACCAAGACGTTGGAGCAATTCCAACTCAAATTCTAGTTCAAGAAGTCCTCCAAGGAGTCTGCGCAGAGGCCAACACTCAAAATCTAGCCAATCGTTTAGCAACTTAGAGGTATCATTTGGTTCGACAAACTAGAAGCTCACTAGGACAGACAGACCCATAAAAACACAACTTCTTACTTTTTGTGCAACAAGAATCATGATGTATCTAATTAACCACATAAACATGCTTTGTCTACACTGCAAGCATCAATTCAGGAAGAGAATGAACGTCGGGAAAAGTATATCGTACAGTAGAAGGAGAAAACTTCAGATGAGTTTGATACCCATCAAATGGGTACAATTCATTTCTTGAATACTATGAAGCGACACCCAGTAACAAAGAAGAAGGTCTCGAAGAAGAACCACATGTTCGTAGATCTTCGAATTAACGCATCGAATTCTCGTGTTTTAGTTGACACTGGTGTTACACACAATTTTATGTCCGATAAGAAAGCTAATCAGTTGCACTTATATGTTGAGAAGTACTTTGAGAGATTGAAGACCGTGAATTCTGAAGCGCATCCCGTGGTTGAAGTCGCCAACACAGTACACACGAAGATTGCTCCGTAGGATGGGTTCTTCAACTTCACCATTGTTCACGTGGATGATTTTTAAGTGCTATTGGGGATGAAATTCTTTATGGATACTAAGGCAGTCCTAATGCCTTTTACATATTTGCTTTGTATGATAGGAGATTGATCATGTGTCATTCCTACAACGCGTTATTCGATTGAAGACAGATCTATTTTGGCTTTGCAGCTTGAGAGAGAGGGACATCAAGACAACCTTCTAGTGCTTAGTAAGGGTGAGACTAACCCACAAATGCCACATTTGATTTCAACAAAAGGGTTGTTTGACTATGCTCGAAATGCTTCTCCAAGAAAACTTCCGGATGAGTTTCTCCCTCATCCGAACGGGAAAAATCTAAAGATATCAAGTTCCTATTGGGCCAATCCACTCTCATGTTAACTAGTGGTGCAAAGACCCACTTGCTTTCAGTGGGACTACATCTAGAAATACGGAAGTATCGACTTTGTGTGCCAAGAGTCAAAGTTTCAAAGAACAAAGGTACAACCGTTGTCGTGGTGGATAAAGCTTTGAGTTCTACAACATTATCTCCATCAATTCAATTTTTCTATCCCAGGGACATTGCCGCACAATTTTTCAAGCATGATACTCAGTTGTGGAATATTCCGATAAGTATTGATTTTTGCTTCAATCTGCACAAGTACTTTGATGTCAATTTGGGCTCTAGTGAGATTGTCGCAGACCAGCCACTGTATCCTCATTTAGTGGATAAGTTCAACAAAGTCAACCTATCTGGAAGATAGCAAAAGACGCAACAACCGCAGACAAAATCTAAAGCATCATCAAAAGAAGTCTACAAAGACGTTGACTACTTAAGTGGGGGAGATTGTCACGGTCTTAACTTGTCCAGTGCTTGTTCTCGCATATGACCGCTTGTTTGTGACCCTTTTCATTTGTTTTCTAGACTAGTTTAGCTTAATTTAGTTTATTTCTTTCATTTCTTGTAAAAAGACCCCATTATATCTCCTCGAGCATAATGATGTCTATTGTGGTCACTTGTATTTTTTTTGCTTAAAGTATTATGTGAGAGGACATGCTCTTGAAGTCATTCAAGTCTTTCACACCTTGTAGCCTTTGATATTAATACAATTGTTGTTGTTATTGTAATTATATTCATCTCTATATTGTCGGCATGTGTTATTGTAGGGAAACATGTTCCTATTGAAACTGCTTCCGCTATTTAAGATCCTCTGATCTTTAGACTTACTACTAGGCGATCTCCTAGTTAGTGCTGCACAGTCCACTTTCCATCCTCGAAAGGCTCAGCCCGTGACACTGAGCATATATACTAGCTACCCAGGAAACGTTCACTAGAATGCGATAATCATGGTTCTTAGGTACTTAAGATATACCCTAAACTATGAATTGCATTACACCTGATATCCAGTTGTACTTGAAGTTTAAAGTGATGCCAATTGGATAATGGATTGTAAAGATACTAAATTTACAAGTGGATACATCTTTACACTTGGAGGAGGAGCTAACTCATGGAAATCCTCCAAAAGGACATGTATTGCAAGATCTACAATGGAATTTGAGTTTATTTCTTTAGACAAATCAATAAAAAAGCACAATGGTTTTGTCAATTTTTAGTAGATATTCCAATGTGGATGAAACTCGTGCCAGCTATATGTATACATTGTGATAGCTAATATGTAATTGGTAGGGCATAGAGTAGTATGTATAACGGTATGTCTCAACTCATACGACTTAGACATAATACCGTTAGACAGTTACTCTCAAATGGAGTTATCACAATTGACTACATAAAGTCAAAAAATAGAATTGCGAATCCGCTAACCAAAGGGTTAACTAGAGAGAGAAAGTATAATGTTCATCAAGGGGAATAGGTTTAAAGCCTACAACTAAATAGTCACCTTAATAGAAACCTAAACCTAGCTGACTGGAGATCCCAAGATCTAGGTTCAAAGGGACAACCTAATTATGTGTGCACTAAGTAATTGCTGAAAGACTATACCCATTCCTATGATGAACCAATGATAAATATAAGGATAAGCTTTGCTTTTAATGATTTCTATAGCTTGAAAAATTCAAGTAGGGTATACAGGATACTCTTGATATGTTAATCACCTAGATGAGCGAAGAACAAGGTTGGTTCTATGATAATGAGAAGGCTAAATTCTCTAAAGCACTCATTAAAACACTAGGATATTCAAGGTCAAAATGAACACAACTAAAGAACTGACTATGTCAGGAAGTATTTGTGTGAATTTGATTGTCTTGATTTACACAAACAACTGAATAGTTCAAGACATCGCATTCACTTGTTAGCTAAATAAATCAAATAGTCTTTCACTTGAGAAGGTTCAAGGCCAAAAACTACTTCGATTCAGTTACTTTCTATTTAAACTCTCTATAGTATGTCAGCATTGCTTTAAGAGCATACAGTTAAACTCTAACCTCGATCTATTTAAAAAATTTATTTAAAGTTTAATTTTCCGTTTCTGTTACGTAAACATTCGCACATTCTACCTCTGCTATTTCTTCTATTTTTGTTACGCAAACATTTATTTCTCTTCTCTGTTATTCCCTCTATTCTGCTATCTGCTCCGTAAACATTCATGCCACATTTCTGATTATATATACACTTTAAAATCTTTCACCGAATTTTCTTATTTTAATTTTACTGTCCATAATATTTTCTTTGATATTGATTAACTATTATTAGTTTTATTCCATCATTAATCAAGTATTTATTTTTAAATTTCAGTAATTATCAACAACACCTCCGTCATAGCTTTCCTTCAAAGCCAAAACCCTATTGCAACTAATGATGCCAAGAAATAGATCATCAGACATGTCACTCCTGAGCTCCGAGGTTGTAGGATTGTGGGGGCTATCTCATTGTCTCTCGTTGTGGGTTTTTTCAAAATAATGTACCGTGGGTGGGTCTACTTGTGTTGCACCTCCAGTGTGAGAGTTAGTCGAGAGTTTAGAGAGAGTATGTTAAAACAATAAGCATGAGAGCTTGCACATATGATATCACATACCTCAAACCTCTAGGGTGTTAACCTTTATATAGGGAGGGAGGAGACTCGTTTGACAAGTCGTTCCTGATTCTCTCCGTACCGTTATGGTGATTGCATAGACCTCGGTCCCATTACTTTGGAGATGGGTGTGATTGTGGGAGGAGATCACGCAGCCGTTTATCGTGGGAGAGTAACGGTACCTTCCTTTCTAGGAACGATGACTCAGACAGCCTCTGGAGCAGGAGCATCATGGCACTCACACCCGAGGAGGTGTGACCCAGGTCGAGTCTGGAGATGTGGCCTGACCGAACTGGCCGATACTAGAATCCACTAGTCAATCGCATACTCAAGGACACGTGTCGCCCTTCTAGTTTCTAACCAAATTTCCCCTTATCAGTTACCCTACCTCCACTACCGCCCAATTTCCTTCTCCACCCCCAAACAACACCGCAACCCCAATCAATACCCTATCCAGATTTGGTAAAACCCCACTAACGCTTAATTTCCATTGCCTTGTCTCGCCTCCCTTGAAACCATCACAAACCCTCACTACAATTGCCAACCGTCTTACCCCCAAACCACCGAATGAAACTTCATTCTTGAGCTTCCAGGACTCAGCCTATTGTTGCCAAATGAAAATTGACCAAATGTCAATTAAAAATAGATTATACAATTATTTTTTATTTTTAATTGACATCTGCCCAAAGTTTTATCAAACTCTCAGTAGGGCCACTGACTTGGGATCTCGGCAGCGGTGATTTTGGTCTTGTTGGAGAGCGAGGGGCCTATATTTTTATTTTTTAAAATTAGGCCATTAGTACCGGTAAGATTACAGTTTTAGAGCGTAAATATCCAACAAGGGTTCTTGATGTATTATTCAAAAGATAAAGAGTGCCCTACGGTGGATCTGTCTTTTTTATTCGACTTTCTTTTTGGCTCAACTTATGTTGGAATAAATCTATTTGGTAATAATTACCTTGTTGAATCTTAATTTTTATTACCAATTTGATTTAGCAAAAAAAAAATAATAATAAAATAAAAAGAGGAAAAAAGTCAAGCAGGGGACCAAAATCTACCCGTGGTGTTTGTAGAAATGACAAGGGTGTGTTGGACAAACTCTATGTACATATACTGGTATTTACTAGTATTTGTTGGTAATCAAAATGAGTTTCTCGCTAGAACTAGATATGAAAACTAAAAATCCCCCAAAACATCAAGTTGTTGTGGATTACCCACCATAAAAGATTCCTCACAAATAAGTTGAGAGTTGAGAGTTGAAAGGTTCGATGATGCCTCACCTTAAAGTGTCAAACTCAAATTGAATGCATTAATAATGATCTTAGAAGATGCCCCATAGCTGTTAAGCTATGGACTAAATTTCATGGATCCTATTTGTAAGATCCTAATTTCCACATACGAATAATTTTAGCTGCATTTTAGAACATTTAGAAAATAACATGGTAGAATGTGTCATTTCTAATTTAAATTAAAAGTTTATGGGTCAATTAGCAATTTTAGAAATATTCATTTAAAATTTTGAGATTTAAATAATAACCTACAGAAAATCTAGGGGAGGTTAATATAATTTGGGAAAAGATAATATATATACACGTGGAATCATACCTCAAAAAAAAAAAAAAAAAAAAAAAAAAAAAAAAAAAGGGAGAGAGGTTTGGCCGGCAACTGCATGGGTGTGGGTGTATGTTCCGATTGTTGTCGGTGTGTATATGTGTGTTCTGGTTGTTGCTCGTGTGTGGGTGTGTCGGCGTCATCGTTGAGGGTGTGGGGTTGCTGCAGTAGGCGTGTGGGTGTGTGCCATCATCAAAATTCAAAGAGAGAGAGAGATCGGGTTTGGCCGGATAAGTGTTCGTCGCCGGCGGTCTGTGGTTGTCCGTTCGATGGTACTCCAAGGTGTGTGTGTGAGTTCGGTTCATCATCTGGCGGTGTGTGTCGCCGGCAGTGAAAGGAACTGGTAATCGGCAGGGGCGATGGAGGCGGCGGTGGGGGCCGCGGTGAGAATTCGGAGCGCAAAATAGACGTAAAGAAGAAGAGAAAGAAAAAAAATCAAATAAAAATCAAAAATTCAAAAATCTAACTTCTCAGCTGCGAGCGATTCGGAAACAGGTTCGCAAGCGCCAGCATCCTAATCGGTTTTGGACGGTGATAGTTTTGCAATGCAGAAATCAAGGTGAGTGTATTGTCGTCTTTATAAATTTACAAATTTTATTATGGAAAATGTGTTTATTTAAGAATGAATAATTTTGCGATGCATTTGGATTGAGTGGGTTTTAAAGGGAAAAAAAATAATTTCTCCTTTATCAAATTGGTTTTAAAGATGGAAAATGATTTTGGATCAAACTCGTTTTAAAGATGGAAAATGATCCCGTCATGAGGGCATGTCCTTTGGGATGGTTTGACCTGTTAGGAGGGCATATCCTGCAGGTGGTTGATTATATTATGACAAATCCAGAGGATTAGTCTAGTAGATGGTTGTTGATATTATGACCTGTCAGTCAGGAGTGTCAGT
Source organism: Eucommia ulmoides (assembly GCA_016647705.1). Taxonomy (NCBI): domain Eukaryota; kingdom Viridiplantae; phylum Streptophyta; class Magnoliopsida; order Garryales; family Eucommiaceae; genus Eucommia; species Eucommia ulmoides. The sequence continues at coordinate 37,743,033 of CM028334.1, read as the reverse complement.
CCTACAGCTGGTTGATTATATTATGACATGTCCGAAGAGTTAGTCCGGCAGGTGGTTGTTTATATTATGACATGTCCGGAGGGTTAGTCCGACAAGTGGTTGTTGATATTATGACATGTCCGGAGGGTTAGTTCGGCAGGTGGTTGTTGATATTATGACATATCCGGATGATTAGTCCGACAGGTGGTTGTTGATATTATGACCTGTCAAAAGAATTAGTTCTACAGGTGGTTGATTGACCCGTCAGGATTGCAAAACCTGCGGGTGGTACAGTACCGTTGCAACTCCCGATCTTGAGGTAAAAACGATCTTATGGCTAGTAGGAGAGGAGGTGTGATGTACTTTATTATACATTTAAAAATATTTGGACTGGTTGGTTTAAATATTTGGATTGGGTGTTAAATATATTGTTTCATCTCATTGGTGGTAATGGAACTGGATTTTCAACACGGTATGCGGTGATATATTATATTATATTTTGATTAAAATATTCGAATGTGTTAATTTAAAATGATTGGGTTGGTTGATTTAAAATGTTTGGTTTGGGTATTTTAAATATATTAGTTTATTTCAATGGTAACAGGGAAACTGGATTTCAGTACGGTACGTGGTTTTATTATTTATATTTTGAAACATAGTGTTTAAATTCTTATACTTGATCCGTAAAATATTTTTATTATGAAGACAGTACGCCGACAAAAAATTTTGGTTTTAGGTACCACGGCTAGGAGTCGGTCCACTACTGGCACTAAGTAAAGTCTGGTGGTAGGGTCATTTTGGAGGTGAACCGGTCGAATGTGAACCGTGGAAGGTTCAGGTATTTTTGGAAAAAAAAAATACAATAACATTTATAGTCGCTTGTGTATTTATGTGTATCTGTATGTATTTAGTGGATTGGGCAGGTAGCGTCATGTCGACGTCACGTCTGACCTCGAGTGACGGGTGCCCGGGGTGGGGTGTGATATTTATGGTATTAGAGCCTAGGTTATAGGTTCTGTACACATGTCAGTTTGTCGATCCAGTGGTGGACCATGAGATAGGGTATCGATAGATGGTGTCGAGCCAGTGGTAGACGATGAGATAGGGTGTCGATAGATGGGTTCGGCACGTGAGTGATAGTTATTACATTGCATTAGATAGTACGTTGGCATTGTGCATTGTTGTTCAGCTTGTTGGCCCTCCCTTAGCATATAGTAAATTAAGTAATAGATAATCGGGGAGCCCGATTACTAATTGAAAGTGTTACATTATTTTCCTAGACTCGTTTTCTGTTTACAGGAATACCAATAAAGTTGGTGATTAGTTGTATGATGAAATTGTGATACTGCTAGTTGGTGGTTTGGGTAGTGTTGTTGGTAGTGGTAATGGATGGACCACGATTGTGGGGGTGTTGGTGGTTTGAAATGTTAAATTATAACTGATAAACAATTATATTCGTATTACTTGACGTATGGATTCTATCATAGCGTACGACATCCAAGGGTGGGCGTAGAACTGCCTTCTAAGCAAAACTAAGGCAACCTTGTAACCTTATTAGAGGGGGAGTTCAAATTATTGAAACAGGAGAAGTTGATTGTTCGATAGTATGAAATTAAATTCGATGTCCTGTCCCGATTTGTTCCTAATTTGGTAAAAAAAAAAACGGAAGAGACAAGATGTAGACCATTCTAGAAAAGATTTAATACGTTTTAGGTTGACGGACAGACAAATTAAAAGTTGTGCGAAATTGGTAAACCCAGCGGAATTAATAAAGAATGATGTGCACTAGCAGCCGAGAACTGGGAGTCCGTGTTGATAGTTAGGGCGTATAAAGGCAGTCTGCTACGTATGAGTGATAAGAAGTTGTCGGTGGATTTACCACCCTTGAGTATTCACAATTTTGGTAAGATACTGGGTATGGATTTACTATTCGATTATCATGCCACAGTGAATTGTTTTAAAAAGGAAGTTACTTTTCGGGTCTCAAGCAAGTCAGAGTTTGTATATTTAGGAGACGTAACCATTACCCCCAATTAGTTGATCTCAGTCCTGGAGGGTAGGAAATTATTAAAGAATGGATGTCAGGGATACCTCGCACATGTGTTTGACTCCAGGGATTTTCCCGATGTGTTTCCAGAAGAATTACCAGGGTTGTCAGTGGATAGGGCAAATGAAATTTACTATCGAGTTACTTTCAAGAACTGCTCCGATATCAATTCCACCTTATCGTATGGCATCTACTGAGCAAAAGGAATTGAAGATTCAGTTGCAAGATCTGTTAGACCGCAGTTCTATCAGACCTAGTGTTTCTTCCCACGAAGCCCCGGTGTTGGAGCCCCAGTGTTACTCGTAAAGAAGAAGGACGGCACGCTGAGGATGTGTATTGATTACCGACAGTTAAATAAGATGACGGTTCGTAATAAATACCAGTTGCCTAGAAGTGATGATTTCTTCGACCAACTGTAGAAGGCCAGGGTGTTTTTCCAAAATAGATTTTCGATCAGGATATCACCAGCTGAAAGTTAGAGACGGTGACATGGTGAAAATGGCATTCCATACGAGGTATGGTCACTATGAATTCTTAGTTATGTCATTCGGGTTGACGAATACCCTTATTGTTTTCATAGATTTGATGAATCGGATCTTCCAACCTTATCTAGATCAGTTTGTTATCGTGTTCATTGATGATATATTGATCTATTCCCAAAATAAAGAAGAGCATGCAGAGCATCTCAAGATTATGTTGCGGACGTTGCGAGAAAAACAGTTGTATGAGAAATTCAGTAAATGCAAGTTTTGGATGGATAGAGTCGTGTTCTTGGGGCATGTTATCTCGAGAGATGGTATTCAAGTGGATCCAAAGGAAATCGAAGCCGTGGTGAAATGGGAGAGGCCGAAAAGTGTAACCGAAGTTCGAAGTTTCTTGGGATTAGTGGGTTATTATCGTCGGTTTGTGCAGGGATTCTCTGTTATAGTTACCCCGTTGACCCGATTGACCCACAAGAAATCTAAATTCGAGTGGACCGACAAACGTGAGCAGAGTTTTCAAGAGCTGAAGAATAGACTGATATCTGCGCCAATACTTCCCCTTCCGACTGAAGGCGATGGTTTTGTAATCTACAATAATGTTTCACACCAAGGGCTAGGGTGTGTACTAATGCAACATGGGCACATAATTGCATACGCCTCCCGACAATTTAAGAATCATGAGCGTAATTACTCAACGCATGATTTGGAATTGGCGGTGATTGTGTATGCTTTGAAGATTTGGAGGCATTACCTGTATGGTGAAACTTGTGAGATATACACCTACCATCAGAGTTTGAAATATTTCTTTACTCAGAAAGGACTCAATCTGAGACAGAGACGTTGGATAGAGCTGATCAAAGACTATGATTGTACTATCCACTATCATCCTGGAAAGGCCAATGTTACAGCAGATGCGCTGAGTCAGAAATCAGCAGGTTCGGTTGCACATATTCAAGTTGTTCATACTAATCTATACGCTAAGTTGAAATCTTTGCGAGTTCAGTGGACGGTTGGTCAGACGGCAGCATTGCTTGCGACTTTGACTTTGAGACTGACATTGATCGACCGTATTATAGAAGCGGGAAATTGTTGAAATTTGTTGCCAGGTGTCTCGTTTGTCAACAAGTTAAGATCCAGCACCAACGTCCAGGTGGGTTATTGCAGCCTCTACCTATTCCAGAGTGGAAGTGGGAGCATATCACGATAGATTTTGTTTCGGGATTACCTCACACTCAAAAGGGATATAATCCCATCTGGGTAATTGTTGATAGGATTACTAAATCTGCTCATTCTTTTGCCGTAAAGACGACGTTCTCTTTGGATAAGTATGCCCAATTGTATGTTGACGATATTGTTCAATTACATGGTGCGCCGGTTTCTATAGTGTCAGACAGATATCCGAGATTTACTTCGAAGTTCCAGCCAAGTCTCCAAACTGCTTTAGGTGCCAAGCTGAAATTTAGTACCGTTTTCCATCCGCAGACAGACGGTCAATCAAAGCATACGATTCAGACGTTGGAGAATATGTTGAGGGGTTGTGTTGTAGAATTTCCTAGTAGTTGTGACGATCATTTGACGTTGATAAAAATTTCCTACAATAATAGCTACGATTCGGCAATCAAAATGGGCCCGTATGAAGTGTTGTATGGCAGGAGATGCAGAACTCCAATCTGTTAGATTGAAGTGGGAGAACGAAAATTGTTGATGCCAGATATATCCCAAATGACAGCAGACAAAGTAAAAGTGATTCAGGAAAGATTGAAGATTGCTCAGAGTCGTCAAAAAAGTTATGTTGACAAGCGTTGGCGAGAGTTGGAATTTGAAGTGGGCGATCATGTATTTTTGCGTATATCTCCATGGAAGGGCATAATGAGGTTCGAGAAGAAATGGAAGTTAAGTCCGAGGTACATCGGGCCATACAAAATTTTAGAACGAGTTGGCACGACATCTTATAGACTTGCCCTACCTCCAGAATTAACCAGATTACACGACGTTTTTCACGTGTCGATGCTTAGGAAATATGTGTCAGATCCTTCGCATGTGTTGACTTATCAACCAATCGAGTTGGAAGAAGATTTAACATACGTTGAGGAGTCAGTCTAGATTTTGAGTCGTAGAGATCAGGTGTTGCGGACGAAAATAATTCCATTAGTGAAAGTGTTGTGGCGCAGTCATTTCTTAGAGGAAGCGACGTGGGAGCGAGAGGACAAGATGAGAGATAAATATTCGCACTTGTTCGATCAAGGTAACTAAAATTTCGGGACAAAATTTCTTTTAGGAGGGAAGAGTCGTAAGACCCTAATTTTCGCATACGAATAATTTTAGCTGGATTTTAGAACATTTAAAAAATAACGAGGTAGAATGTGTCATTTCTAATTTAAACTAAAAGTTTAGGGGTCAATTAGTAATTTTAGAAATATTCATTTTAAATTTTGGGATTTAAATAATAACCTAAAGAAAATCTAGGGGAGGTTAATGTAATTTGGGAAAAGATAATATATATATATATATATATATATATATATATATATATATAGAGAGAGAGAGAGAGAGAGAGTTCTTCACATAAAAAATATATTTTAAAAACTTATTTATTGAAAACTAATTAGTTAAAAGTTATTTACTAAAATGGGGTAAAACGCAATATGGAAATGCGTTTTTAGAAAAACGCATTTCCAAAATGCGTTTTTTTTTTTTTAAATAAAAAATAAAAAAAACTGAGAAACGCATTTCAGAAATGCGTTTCTCAGATTTTTTTTAATTTTTTATTAAAAACGCAAAACGCTTTTCCATTTTAAAAAAAAAAAAATTGTTTTGCGTTTTCGTGTTTTTAATAAAAAAATTATTTGCAAGTGTTTTGCGTTAAAAACGTTTGGCGTGGACCAAAACGAAAAAAAATAGAAAACAAAAACAGTGTTGGCGTGGAGCAAAAACAGGAAAAAAAAATTACAGTGTATTCTTCAAACCGCCTAGGCGGTCCCACAAAAAAAAATTACAACGATTAAGGTCCCCAATGAATTTTTAAAGTTTTCGGCAACTTTGAGTTCATTAACGGTGGTCTATCAGTATTTTAAATAAATCTAATTTTTTTGGGCATAATTTTAAAAAATTGCCAAAATTGACCAGATGAGCTATTTCGATGACGATGGAATTTTTTGGACAATTTGAAATTAACAAAATATTGCATGTCTGTAATAGAAATTATGTGGAATTTTTTTTATGTACAAATTATGTTCATAACACAACATAACAAAATTTTGAATACTAAAAACGAATTAGTGAATAATTTTTTAAATAATCGTCAAAGTTGGTTGGATGAGTTGTGTCAACGACGATGCAGTTTTTTTTGAAAATTTTGAATTAATAAAATATGGTTTATCTGTAACAAAATGAACCTAACTATAGTGCACCACCGTAATAAATAATAACTCTAAATAATAAAATTGAAAACACCAAAAATGGATTAGTAAATAATTTTTAAAGAATGGATATTGCCATAACACTATATTACTCTTCAACGTTTCAAAAATACTATATTACTCTTTAAAGTTTGGATGGACATAACTTTGCGCTCGATGGTCCATTGGGGGTGATTTATTTTTTGAAAGTTAGGTCTGATCTGAGCCATTACTCTGATTTTCGAAGATTTCAATTTTACCAATAGAACAAGACGCACTTTCGCGACGAAAATTACAAATTTAGTTACCCAATACTTCAAATTCAAAATTGAAGGTGAAAACGGATTTTATTTGAAAAAATACTTGATCATATTCCCTTATTTTGCCAATTGTATACCCGGGGTTGCTGCCTCAAAATTTAATCACTTTGTTAATTAAACTTTTATCAACTTAAAGTTTTCAAAAAACACTGTATCGTCATTGAAACAACTCATCTGGTCAAGTTTGACAATTATTTAAAAATTATTAATTAATCCATTTTTAGTATTTTAAGTTTTATTATGTAGTGTTATGAAAAAGTTTGTATAAAAATAAAAAAAATAAAAAAAAAATTGGGGGCCTTAATCGTTGTAAATTTTTTTCCCATTTTTGCTCCACGCCAACACTGCATTTTTTATTTTTTTATTTTTTTTTCCGTTTTGGGTCCACACCAAACGCAAAACAATAATTTTTTAATTTTTTTATTAAAAACTCAAAACGCTTTTGCGTTTTTAATAAAAAAAAAATTAAAAAAATCTGAGATACGCATTTCTAAAATGCATTTCTCAAATTTTTATTTTTATTTTAAAACGCATTTTGGAAATGCGTTTTTCTAAAAACGCATTTCCATATTGCGTTTTACCCCATTTTAGTAAATAAGTTTTAACTAATTAGTTTTCAGTAAATAAGTTTTTAAAATACATTTTTTATGTGAAGAACTATATATATATATATATATATACACACACGTGGAATCATACATCAAAAAAAAAAAAAAAAGGAAAGAAAGAAAACAGAATGAGAAAATGAGGGACAGAGGTTTAGTCGGCGACTGCATGGGTGTGGATGTGTGTTCCGATCGTCGTCAGTGTGTATGTGTGTTCTGGTTCTTGTTCGTGTGTGGGTGTGTCGGCGTCGGCGTTGAGGTTGTAGGTTGCTGCAGTGGGTGTGTGGGTTTGTGCCATCGTCAAAATTCAGAGAGAAAGAGATCGGGTTTCGACCGGAGGAGTGTTCGTCGCCAGCGGTCTGTGGTTGTCCGTTTGGTGGTGCTCCGAGGTGTGTGTGTGAGTTCGGTTCGTCGTCAGACGATGTGTGTCGCCGGCAAGGAAGGGAACTGGTGATCGGCAGGGAAACGAGCGGCTGAACTATAACGCTGATCAAAAACTGTCGAACGATCATCGCGGTGGTGGGGGCAGCGTTGAGAATTCAGAGCACAAAACAGACGTAAAGAGGAAGAAAAAAAAAAGAAAAAAGAAAAAAAATGAGGAAAATCAAATAAAAATTCAAAATTCAAAAATCTAACTTCTCGACTGCGAGCGATTCGGAAACAGGTTCGCAGGCGACAGCGTCTCGGTATGTTTTGGATGGTGATAATTTTGCAGTACAAAAATCGAGGTGAGTGTACTGTCTTCTTTATAAATTTACAAATTTTATTATGAAAAATGTATTTATTTAAGAATGAATAATTTTGCGATGCATTTAGATTGAGTGGGTTTTAAAGGAAAAAAAATAATTTCTCCTTTATCAAATTGGTTTTAAAGATGAAAAATGATTTTGGATCAAACTGGTTTTAAAGGTGGAAAACGATTGTTGAATCAAGTTGGTTTCAAAGGTGGAGGAGGATTTTTAGTCCAACTATGCCATAACTATGATCTCGTCAGGAGGGCATATCATGCGGGATGATTTGACCTGTTAGGAGAGCATATCCTGCAAGTGGTTAATTATATTAAGACATGTCCGTAGAATTAGTCCGGTAGGTGGTTATTGATATTATGACATGTCAAGAGTGTCAATCCTATAAATGGTTGATTATATTATGACTTGTCCGGATGGTTAGTCCAGCAAGTGGTTGTTGATATTATAACATGTCCGAAGGGTTAGTCTGATAGATGATTGTTGATATTATGACATGTCAAGAGAATTAGTCCTGCAGGTGGTTGATTGACCCGTCAGGAATGCAGAACCTATGGGTGATACGGAACCGTTGCAACTCCCAATCGTGAGGTAAAAACGATCTTATAGCTAGTAGAAGAGGAGGTTTGGTGTACTTTATTATACGTTTAAAAATATTTGGACTGGTTGGTTTAAATATTTGAATTGAGTGTTAAATATATTGTTTCATCTCATTGGCGACAGTGGAACTGAATTTTCAACACGGTATGCGGTGATATATTATATTATATTTTGATTAAAATATTCGGATGGATTGATTTAAAATGATTGAGTTGGTTGATTTAAAATATTTGGTTTGAGCATTTTAAATATATCAGTTTATTTCAATGGTGATAAGAAAACTGGATTCCAGTACGGTACGTGGTTATATTATTTATATTTTGAAACGTGGTGTTTAAATTCTTATACTTGATCCATAAAATATTTTTATTATGAAAACAATACACCGGTAAAAAAATTTAGTTTCAGGTACCGCGATTAAGAGTCGATCCACTACTGGCACTAGGTAGAATCTGGTGATAGAGTCATTTTAGAGGTGAGCTAGTCGGATGTGAACCGTGAAAGGTTCAGGTATTTTTGGAAAAAAAAAAATAAAATAACATTTACACTCGCTTGTGTTTTAGTGTATCTATATGTATTTAGTGGATTGGGCAGGTAGCGTCATGTCGACGTCACGCCTGGCCTCAAGTGACGGGTGCCCGAGGTGGGGTGTGATTCTATTCAGTTCCGTAAAGATGTTGATATGGATATCATGCCATTGATTGGGAAACATCTAAAAGGAAATAATCTCCACTCTAAAAGTTTCTACTTATTCATTGCTATCATCTATGCTATTTGGAAGGGAAGAAATAAAAAGTTGATTGACGGAATTTCCCCAAATCCCACTAATTCAGCTTTCAAGATTTCTTAATCCCATAGAGACCTCCTGGAAACTTTCATCTTCAAAGCATCATATGGTAGCCACGACAGAATAACCCTCACTAATTAGTGTCTTCCTGATGTAGGATTTCATAAACTCAATATGGATGGAAGCGCTCGGGTTAACCCAGGTCTACGTGGTATCGGGGGCTTGGTTCGAGATAATCTGAGGTCTTGAATAGTTGGATACTTTGGCCACATTCCTTCTTGTACCAGTCACGAGACGGAGCTAAGAAGCCTGCACATTGGAATTTCGCCTAACTACCTCATGGAGGATACCAAGAGTCGTGGTGGAACCGATTCAACGGAGGCTATAGCGCTAATTATGGAAGAATGCCCAAAGACCCATCAACTGAAACTTTGGACAAATAATTGCAAAAGGTTCTTAGAAAACAATAACTATGTTATCCAATTCACACCAGAGACGAGAACAAATATGCAAACTTCTAGGCGAAGAAAGGAGCAAATAGAATAGTTGAATTGAAGATGGAGTCACCACCGGAGGAGATGGAGATTTTGGTTATGTCCGAAATGGAAGAGGCCTTTGATAGAGGCCCCTAGAGTGTTTTTTTACTTTCTTGTTTTGTACCCAAAAAAAAAAAGTATTTGTGGCACACACAATGACAGCGTGGTGCATTATATTTACATTAATTCTGTAATAAATACAAACGTTTTCATAACAAAAAAAAAAAAAAACTAATATTGAAATTATGGTTGCACCAAAAATATTTTTTCCGTGAATGTTGTATGAATGTTCAGATTTTCCACTTACCGTCAGCTAAAAGGGGGGTGTGGTCCGCGTGGATAAAGACCACCTATTGAATTTTAGTTATTTTCACTTTTACTTATTTTCACTCAACAAATTAAACATTAGTGTGGAAAAAAATGAATAAATAAAGCGCATGGCCTAAACTTCTGAATATATAACCACATAAACATGGAGCAAGTAGTTTCATCGCTAGAATAATTTTCACAAGAAGCAGAACTAAGAAATGGTAGGTCATAAAGTCGAGGCCGAATCCATTACTGTTGGTTTTGTTGTCTCTGTTGTTGGAAGTTTGGATTCTGGGTCGTGTTCTGAAGGGGCATCATACCAGGTTGCTGTAGATTTTGAGCATTTTGCGGCGGCATGTTCCCAAATGCAGCTTGTGAACCATGATGCTGCTGGATGGGCATCATATTGCCAGAGCTAGCTGCTCCCATGTTGAACACTGTCCCCCAAAAAATTAATAAATAAAAATCATGCATATATATCTCTTTCAAGAGAACTTCTCCGACGTGGGGCAGGTAGGGATGGTCATGGGCCGGGCCAGGCCGGATTTTGACTAGGATATTACACAAAAATGTTAGGCCCTAGTTCAGCCCGGCCCTAGCCCTATGATCGGGCCCTAATTTCATGCCCAAGCCCGACCCTACAAAAAAAAATTAAACCCAGGCCGGGCCCTATAAAAAAAAAAATTAAATTTAAAAACTAAATACTAAAATTACCAAATGGCCCCTCAACTCTCTCTTTATGGAGAGAAATGAAATTAGGGTTTACTAAATTATCTAACTGAAATTGAAAATTACAAAATGGTCTCTCAACTCTTTTAAGTTTGGGCCGGGCCAGGCCGACCCTAAACAAAAATGATCAAGCCCTAGCCTAACCCTAAAAATAAATGGGCCTTAGTCTTTAGACCTTAGCCCCGCCAATGGGCTCAAACACCAAGCCCAAGCCATAAAAAAATAGGGCCAGACTGGACGGGCCGATCGGGCCTCCAGGCCCATGACCATTCCTAGGGACGGGGAGGGGGGGGTGGGGGAAGGATTATGAAAATGATATACATTAAGCTACAAGAAAGTCAACGCGAGAAAATGAAGTATACGTACTTTGATCATTCAGATTTTGGGAAGCAAGACTTCGATTCCCACCAGATAAACCATACTGAGAGCAGTCAAACATCATACTAAAATTAATCATGGTGTTATTAACATTACTAATAGTGAAGAACGTCTACATTTAATACAATCAAAAGAATAAGAGGCAGAGAAAATATAAGAAATTAAGGTGGCGTTTGGTTAGTGTTCCTACTTTTCTGAACCTAACTGGAATGAGTTGGATTGAGTTGAATTGGGTTGGGTTGAAAATTTTGGGAACAGAATTACGTTTGGTAACGACAATTTTTATTTTGTGCTGAAAACAGAATGTGTTTGATAACGATTTTATCCTAAAACTAATTTTTTTTTTTTTTTTTTTGTGTTTGGCGATGGTCGGCGGGGCGGCGGAGGTGGCCGGCGATGGCAAGATGCGGCCGGTCGCCGGAGGTGGCCGGCGGCAGCGGAAGGTCGCTGGAGGTGGCCGGAGACGGCGGTCGGTCGCCAAACGGCAACGGCGATGGTCGCCGAACGGTGGCCGGCGGCGGCGGGTGGTGGTGGTCGGCCGGCAGATGAAGACGGAAGTTGAGAACTTTGGATTGAGTTTTTTGGGCACAAAAAGAAACAACTTTTTTTTGTTTCTGGTTTCTTTAGGATTTTGAGAATCAATTCCTATTTTTTGAATTGGGTTGGGTTGGGTTGAGTTTTGTGTTTGTCAAACGCGTTCCCAAAAATCAAACCCAAAATTTTTGGGTTGGGTTAGGTTGGGTTGGGTTTGGTTGGGAACACTAACCAAACGGGGCCTTAGATGTTCTACAGTTTTTTCCTATTTTCTTCTTCTTTATTTTTTTTAAAAAAAGAATAATATAAGAAATTAACTTCGTCCATTTCAAGGACTGATAACAAAGCAGCTTTTCGGAAACCTGATCAGCAATCAGTAGTTGATTCACGAATAGCTAGCAATCAGCATAAACAAGGTTAATTGTCGCTAAGGCTTCACCTAAAATTGTCATGCTTTGAACCCTTAAGACCATATCTAACGCTTAATGCAGGAACTGAAATAAATACTCTGAGTAGAATAGCGGTGAAAATCTAACCTAGTAATGGAATATGGTGGGTCTACAATTCTAACCTCAGGAAAGGCTGAAGTAAAATGCTCACAATATTAGACAATAATGGCAGACCATAATATCATGATAGAGACTTGTATTCCTAGAATGTTACTACTCTTCCAGCAGTACCCTCAACAAGTGAAATATTTTGTAAAACAAACCTGCATACGTGGCAAAAGAGACTGCGATGACATCATTGCCGACATGTTTGGAATCTGAGACCAGAGAAAAAGAGTAAGACTGCCATGCCAACAATATCCTCCAACATAATATATGCATTCATATTATATATGCCCCCCCCCCCTCCCCCCCCTCTCTTCCAAACAACACACACACACACACGATTATGGAAATAATGGAAATATTCTAAAGCTTACTTCATATGACAAAATAAATGTGGTCCTCAAATGAAGAACCAGAAGCCTAAAAGGTTTTCATGAGATAGTTCAACATAATGTCAAAAGAATCCCATTGATCATAAAACATTCAATGGAAACATATTGAAACAATAAATGAAAACTAACAGTGAACACCGATACAAACCCAAAGCAAAATTAACAGTCATTATAGTAATGGCAACGGCCCTTGTAGCACTGGAAAATACTGCAGTTTGTTACTTTGGGTACCAAAGCGTAAGTACGTATCATGAATCAGAAGCTAGTGTATGTATGACGCCCATTCCAACACCTCTTCTCCAGTTCTCACCCATTTTTTTGAGTCAATCAATCCTCTATGGCATGCTCTACAATTTTAATGGGCCAGATTATACACACTGTCCATGCGATTCTTAAGCTTTATGTACTCAGGTTATGGTATTGGCGTATTGCCTATGCAGTGTAGGACAAGGACAACTACTAAAATTGAAAAAAAAAAATGGAATGAAGAGACAATTGAAACTTCAAGGCAAACAATTCATTATACAAATGAAGTCAGACATAGAAATTTGTCTTCTAGAGATAGCATAGGATCCTTTACATAGAGGAGTCTTGAGATAAGATTAAGAAACAAAAGTTTCAGGAGAGAACTCAGAAATCACAACAATCAAATGAAATGTAAATATTTTTCCATCTTAAGTGGGTCTGTTTTTTCAAGCCAGCTTTGCTTTAGGCATGAAATATGTGTGTAATTCTTTATTTTTTCTATCTTGATCCGCATGATTAAATACACAATTATGCACTTATTTCAGGTGTAAGTCGAGGCTCAATAGGAGGAGTGTGGATTTCTATGTATGAGTCGCACATTTTTAGAAGTATTTCATGGATCTTCGATGCAGTGTCTATTTCCTAAATAAATGAGAATCGGTTAGATATTATCCGATTCTATTCTAGTTGTTTATTTCCTGTATTTTTTTAGTGATTTACTTTCCTTTTTTTCAATCCTTAGAATTGAGGGATTTGAGTGGCAGATTTGTTGTCTCTATTGTTCTTTTTAAGTATTGGCTTTTTTTTTGTTTCAATTAAGAAATATGAAATTTTCTTCCATAAAAATCTTCGTGGTATCAGAAAAACCTCTGAACCTACGATTCTCGGATGACTAAGTATGGGATGGCCACTCAAAAAAAAAAAAAGCAGCTTCACTTTCGGCACTTCCGTGGTGACCACTACGAACCCATATCTCTAGCAACAATGGTGGATCAGACAACTTTCTCCTTCCCATTACAGGTCACAAACTGAATGGGAACAATTTTCTTCAATGTTCCCATTTGTGATGATGTTTGTCCGTGGCAAAGGGAAAGATGATTATCTCACCAGGGTTGCAACGCCTCCAATGAAGGAAGATCCAAAGTACAAACCCAGGAAATCAGAGAATGGCATGGTTATGTCATGGTTAATTAACTCGATGAACAATGAGATAGGAGAAAACTTCAGGTTTTATGGAACAGCTAAAGAGATTTGGAATGCAGCTAAGGAATACAGCTGAAGTATTCAAGATAAAGAGTATTCTCCATGATCTTTGTCAGGGAGAACACTCCGTCACTCAATATTTCAACACCCTCAACAGCTTGGTAGCAGCTGGACATGTTTTGAGAGCTGGAATGGGACTGCCCCAGAGGGTGATGAAGTTTTTAAGTTCTTGCTGGGAATTAATAAAAATATGGATGAAGTAAGAGGGTGACAGAGTTCAAAGCCATTAACAAGCATCCGAGAAACTTTTCCGAAGTTCGTCAGGAGAAGTGCAGAAAGAAAGTTATGATGGGGAATCTAGGCTCCAATTCCACTGCAAATCCTGTTGCCAACAATGGTTCTGCACTTGCTGTTCGTGAAATCAACTCCCAGAACAATGACAATTCGACCAGGAGGGGAAGACCCTGGTGTGATCATTGCCACAAGAAGGGACACACGAAAGGATATTTGTTGGAAGATCCATGGCAAACCTGGGGATTGGAAGCCTTCAAGACCTCTACCTGAGAGGGAAAGGTGCGGCCACATGGTGGCAATAGATGGCCACGCAGACCCAGAAACGAGCCTATTCTGCAAAGAGCTCATTGAATTGTTGCAAAGGATGTTTATCCAGTTTAAAAGAAGCTCTAGCGCAATCATGTTGTGGCACTATAGAGTAGGACACTCGAGGTTCTTCTATCTTGAAAATTGTTACCTTCATTATTCAAAAATAATACAACCTCAGTTTTTCCAATGTGAAATTTGTCAATTATCCGAACATGATCGAAATAATTATTCTACTAAACAATACAAAAATTCTCATCCTGTCTTTGTTAATCATAGTGACATCTGGGGGCCATCTCGAATTAATATTGTGACAGGTACAAGGTGGTTTGTTTCTTTTGCTGAAGATCATACTCTGATTACCAAGACAATCCTCATAAAAGAAAAGGCTGAAGTTAATTCCATTTTCAAAATCTTCCAATCCATGGTCCAAGCTCAATTTCAACTAAAATTCAAGTGACAATACTAAAGAATACTTCTATTCTTTGCGAATATTTAGCAAAAACTATAATAATACATCAAAGCTCATGCATAGATAGTCCAAAAAAAAATGGAGTATCCGATCACAAGAACAGACATCTCCTTGAAGTGGCTTGACCCCTCATGTTCACTACTCATATTCGTAAACATTTTTGGCGTGAAGCAGTACTCACAGCCACTCACCTAACAAATAGAATACCTTCACGTATTCTAAAATTTCAAGCATCACATGACACTTTCATTCGTGCTTATCCTCAAACGCGACTAATCTCCAATCACCCTTTACGAGTCTTTGGTTGTTCTGCTTTCGTCCATATCCACCAACAGCACATGCATAAACTTGATCCAAAAGTCAAAAAATGTTAGACGGCGTTTGGTAACCGTTTCTGTTCTCGTCCCAGCAGTGGGATGGGAATAGGATGGGATGAAAATTTTGTTTCCTTCTTGGGAGTAGAATCGCGTTTGATAACGATAATTTTTTTTTGTTTTAAGAATAGAATCGTGTTTGGTAACGATTTTATCCTAAAATCATATTTTTAGGGATTTTTTTGAGATTTTTTTTTTTTTGTTTTGGCTGGACGGCGGCGGCAGCTGCCGGACGGGTGGGTGACGGTGGCCGGCGGCACCGGAATTTGCCGGACGGTGGCCGGCGGCGGCAATGCCGAAGGTGACCGGCGACAGCGGCAGACAGTGGCCGGCGGATGAACAGTGACAGTGTTTTGAGAATGAGATGGGAATAATGAGAAACAACTTTTTTTTGTTTCTCATTTCTTAAGAAAAAAGTTGGCACAATTCTCAAATGAGAATGGAATGGGAACGGAAACAAAAATTACCAAGCGCTATTCCCAAACAGAAATCCCAAAAATCTGGGAATAAGATGGGAATTTCTGGGATGGAAACGATTACCAAACGGGGCCTTAGTTTCTTGGACACTCTCCTAATCAGAAAGGTTACTAGTTACATGAAAATTACAACTCCATAGATGTTGCTTTCTTTGGAATCAGCCACACTATACCAAAATTTATATTTAGGGGGAGAATTCGATGATACAATATCATTTTGTGAAAAATATTGAGTCCTGTCAGACCAACTCCCATCATTAATCCTGCAAACAATGAGTTGGAAATCATAGAAACTATTGAGTCCAAACTCACATAGCGGGCAAATGACAACTAGTTACGTGTTCATACAAGGATAAAGAAAGCTCAAGAGGATATAGAGCACCATATAACTTCTAAACAAAACCCGATTCGAAACCGAGTACTATAAATCTTGAACCAAGTAACACAGTTGTCGATAGTAGTCTTGGTGGGTTTCAATTGAGATTGAATAATCAATTGTGTGTATTTTTAATTGTACAATTAAGCTACATATAGGAGTAATTAAGACTAAATAAAGAAATTAACTACGACAGATAATACTTTCCTAATCTACATATTTGACTTTCCCTATATACAAATAATAACAATATGGAATATTTCAACACTCCCCCTCAAACTGGTATGAAGATATCTTCCATTGACAACTTGCATACTAGATAGTCGAATCTCTTCTTTGGTAATCCTTTTATTAGAATGTCTGCAATCTGTTCAGTAGTCGGTACATATGGCATACATATTTGTCCACTCTCGATTTTTTCCTTGATGAAATGCTAGTCCACTTCCACATGTTTTGTCCGATCGTGCAACACCGGATTGTGAGCAATCACAATGGCTGATTTGTTATCACAGTAGGCCTTTATAGGTGCTGAATTAGATATCTTCAACTCTCCTAATAATCTGTTAATCCATAACACTTCACAGATGCCGTGAGCCACTGATCTATACTTCGCTTCTGCACTACTTCTAGCTACGACATTCTATTTCTTACTCTGCCATGTGACGAGGTTCCCACCAACAAAGGTACAGTAACCGGAGGTCGATCTCATGTCCTTGATGCTCCCAGCTCAGTCTGCATCGGTATAAACCTCTACAAGTTGATGGCCACGTTTGTTGTACAAAATTCCCTTTCCAGGGGTACCCTTTAAGTACCTTAGTATTCTATAGGCAGCATCAAAGTGTTCTTGTCCTGGTGAGTGCATAAATAGGCTGACCATGCTTACAGCAAAGGCTATATCCGGACGGGTATGTGATAAGTAGATTAACCGCCCCACTAGTCTTTGATATTGTTCTCGGTTTATCACAGCTTCAGGTTTGGCCGGTTGTAGTTTCTCATTTGGTTTACTTAGAATTTCTACAGCTTTGCACCCGAGTAACCCTGTTTCATTCAGTAGGTTGAGTACATACTTTCTTTGACTCACAAATATGCCTCCCTTTGATCTAACAAATTTCATTCCAAGAAAATACTTCAACGGACCTAAGTCTTTGATTTCAAAATTATCAGCAAGTTTTCCTTTAAGTCTTCTCATCAAAATTATCAGCAAGTTTTCATTTAAGTCTTCTCAACTCGTCACTATCACATCCTGTTAAGATGATATCATCTACATAGACACTTAAAATGGCAATCTTACTATCAATTGAGTGTCTATAGAACATAGTATGATCTGTTTGGCTTTATTGATAACCCTGACCTTTTACAGTAGTTCCAAAGCGTTCAAACCACGCTCTTAAAGACTGTTTTAGGCCGTATAGTGACTTCTTTAGCTTGCACACCTTTCCTTGTCCTATCTTTCTTTCAAAGCCCGATGGTAAACTCATGAACACTTCCTCCTCCAAGTCTCCATTTAGAAAGGCATTTTTCACGTCTAATTGGTGTAGTGGCCAATCAAGATTCACAGCTAGGGACAATAGAACCCGAATCGAGTTTATCTTAGCAACTGGAGCAAATGTTTCTTGGTAGTCTATCCCATATGTCTGCGTGAACCCTTTAGCCACGAGCCTTACTTTGTACCGTTCTATGCTTCCATCTGCCTTGCACTTAACTATGAATACCCACTTGCACCCGACTATATTTGTATCCTTTGGCGAATCAACTATTTCCCACGTACCACTCCTTTTAAGAGCATTCATCTCTTCCATAACTGCTAGCTTCCAACCTGTATCACCTAGTGCTTCCTCAATATTCCTTGGAATAAACAGATTAGTAACTTTAGAAGTAAAGGCTCTATAAGGTTCGGAAAGTTTTGTGTAGGATACATATCTAGATATGGGGTGATTGGTGCAGGTTTTAACTCCTTTCCTGATGGCTATAGGTATATTAAGATCTGAAGAAATACTGGAATGAGAAGATTCATTAGGAGGTGGTAAAAATATAGGATTACCTGGATCATTACTTGGGGAGTCGGATTGACCTTGTACTAGAACAGTAGGCTGATCTGTATTCTTTTTTGTACCTCTCCGAGTATAAACCCGCAACTCAGTACATGATCGTAGTATTTCTTCATCTGTTTGTGAAGGAATTATGCTCGGCACTAGTGTACTAGTAGGGATCCTTTTTTGTTTTTCAATATTGTCATCACTTGTTTTTGACTGATTTGGAGAAAAAATTTCTAAGACAGTGGTAGGGAAAGGATCATCAGTGACCCAAAAATTCCCTTCCATTACATTCTCCCCCTGAAAGGGATTTTTGTCAAAGAAAGAAACATTTTTCAAAAACGTGACGTCCATACTAACATGAATTTTCTAGATTTGTGGATTGTAACACTTATACCTTTTTTGATTTGGTGCATAACCGATGAAAACACATTTTTCTGCTCTAGGATCAAGTTTAGACCGAAATTGGCTAGGAATATGAACATAGAAGGTGCAACCAGATACTTTAAGAGGCAGGTCAGCTGATATCCTAGAAACTGGAACGTGTGTTTTGAAGTTATCAAATGGTGTGGTGTAATTTAGAATACGTGTAAGCATGCAATTTATTAAATATGCGGATGTTAAAAAAGTATCACCCCACAAATATTTTGGAATATGCATAGAAAACATGAGTGCACGTGCGACTTCGAGTAAATGTTTATTTTTTCGTTCAGCGATGCCATTTTGTTGGGGCATGTCACGACATGTGGATTGATGTAGAATACCATTTGTTTTCAAAAAACTGCCTAAACATTCGTTGAAATATTCTGTTCCATTATCTGTACGAAAAATGCTAGGTTTCATTTGACATTAGTTTTCTAGCATAATGCAAAAATCTTTAAATAAAGCTGCTACATTAGATTTTGCACGCATCAAATATGTCCAGCATAAACGTGTGTAATCATCAATAAATGTCACAAACCATCTTTTTCCGGATAGTGTTGTGATTTTTTAGGGACCCCATATATCACTGTGAATTAAATAGAATGGTTTGGATGCACGATATGGTTTTGAAATATAAGAAGTACGCTGACTTTTTGCAAACAAACAGTTTTCACAATGAAAAGAAGAACAATCCACATTCTTAAATAAAGTCGGAAACAAATGTTTAAGATATTGAAAACTTGGATGTCCTAGTCTTAAGGTGCCAAAGCATGATTTTATCACGAACAGATGTTGAACTCATATCACTGGTGCCATGAGTTGTTTTATTCCTCAAAGAGTTATCATCGAAGTAATAAAAGCCATCCACCAATCTAGCACGGCTAATCATCTTCCTCGAGATCTGGTCCTGAAAGAAACATTGAGATTCAGAGAAAATGGCATGACAGTTCGAATCTCGCAATAGTTTACTTATAGATAAGAGGTTACAAGTAAGTTTAGGAACGTGGAAGACCATTTTTAGATTAATACTATCTGAGATTGTTATTTGACCTTTTCCTGCAATGGGTGAGAAACTACCGTCTGCAATTCTAATTCTTTCATTACCAGAACACGGTAAATAGGTATTGAAAAGGTGATAAAAATTTGTCATATGATCAAAAGCACCTGAATCAATAATCCAAGGTGCTGAGTTTAAGGAACAAGAAAAGGCTCTAAAGTTACTATCTGTTTGAGCTAAGGAAGCATTAGGAGTACCAAATGATGGATTGACAGTCAGCAGTTTCAGAAATTGATCAATCTGCTCTTTGTTGAATGGAGTGGTGGCAGCTTCATGCGCGGAAGGATAGGATCGGTTAGATTTTTCTCCCGTTTTGTTGCTCTTCAAATTTGTCGGTTTCCCATAGATTTTCCAGCATGTTTCCCGTATATGACGGGGCTTGTTGCAGTAGTCACACCATATACGAGGACGTTCCTCTGCTCGGCGTGGAAACCTGCTGGAGTGAGCATTTGCAGCAGCCAAAGCAGACTGGTCAATTAGAGCAATTGTAGGGCTGATAATTTGTGGCTTATTGAGCATAACGTTCCGACCTCCGAGAAAACCTCATTAATTGAGGGAAGAGGCTGACAACTAATGATTCGTCCCCTAACTTCGTCAAGTTCCGATTTCAGACCTGCTAGGAACTTAAAAACACGATCACCATCCACCAACTTCTTATAGTGGCTATAATCCTCGGTCGAATGCCATTCATGATCGTCGAACATATCCTGATCTTGCCATATTCTCTTTAACGAATTAAAATACTTGGTGATATTGTCTTCACCTTGACGGATATCACGGAGTTTTAGAGTCAATTCATACTTTTGAGATTGGTTTCCCAGATCAGAATACATCTGATTTACATTGTCCCAAAGTTCCTTCGCCGTAGGGTAGCACATGTAATTGAAGCTG
This sequence comes from Eucommia ulmoides, assembly GCA_016647705.1. NCBI lineage: Eukaryota > Viridiplantae > Streptophyta > Magnoliopsida > Garryales > Eucommiaceae > Eucommia > Eucommia ulmoides. Next base: position 37,722,486 of record CM028334.1, on the reverse strand, counting down.
ATTTCCTCATCCATAGAGTTTACGAGCCACGTCATCACGATGGAGTTTTCAGCATCCCAAGTCGTATGCGACGGATCTTTGATGGCGGGCTCCTTTGCATCACCGGTTAGATATCCCATCCGTCCTCGTCCACGAATATACATAAGCACCGATTGAGACCAACGCAAGAAATTGGTTTCATTCGGACGAACAGAGGTGATTTGGATTGAGTGGGATTTGTAAGGGAGATGCTTTGGTTCGGTAAGTTGGCTGAACCTTGGGATGGATTCCGAGGTAGCGTCGGACATGGTGAAGGCAAGGGGAAATATCGTCAGAGATTGAGAATCGTCGGGTTGGCCTTCAACGAGTAAATCTCGCGAAACCAAGCTGCTTGATGCAGAGTTGACTCACTGAGAATCGTCTGAGTTGACTCGGTTTCGTCGATTTCAAGCAAATCCAGCAGCGGTGGCGGTGGCTAGGGCCGCAAGTGTTCGTCGGTGGCTGCAATTGAACCTCACGAACTGCAATCGAGCTGTAATCGCAAGATCTATTTCATACAAATCTCGCGAGGGCAAGTTCGTCGGCTGCTAGGGCTCCAGCAAGGCTGTCGGTGGCAAATAGAGGACCGACGAGGCTTCGTCGTCGGTTGTAGAAGGCCGGCGAGTGTTCGTCGGCGGCTATAGAGGACCGGCGAGGCTTCGTCAGTTGTAATGAGGGCTCATCGTCGGCTGTAAGGGAGCTTTCGTTCGTCGGCTGTAAGGAACGCCGGCGAACCTTCGTCGGCTGTTGTTGGATGCCGGCGAACGTCGTCGACGACTACAATGGCCGGCGGCGAACGTCGAAAGCTTGTAAAGGGCCGGCGACGGCTGCAAAAGCTAAGGTTTTTTGTTTTAGCTCTGATACCAAATTGAAATTGAATAATCAATTGTGTGTATTTCTAATTGTACAATTTGGCTACATATAGGAGTAATTAAGACTAAATAAGGAAATTAACTACGACAGATAATACATTCCTAATCTACATATTTAACTTTCCCTATATATAAATAATAACAATATTGAATATTCCAACAGTTTCCTAATAATGATCTTGATTTACCAATTGCCTTGAGGAAAGGTGTGAGATCTTGCAGTCAACACCCGATTGCCAAGTTTGTATCTTACAAAGGATTTATCGTGCATCTATCTCTAATTTGTCCAGAGATTCCGAAGAACATTCATGAAGCAATCAAGAAACCCGAATGGAAAAAAGCCATTAAAGAAGAAATTCATGCACTCAAGAAGAACGGTACTTGGAGAACTCTGCATTTGTCTCTAATTTGTCCAAAGATTCCGAAGAACATTCATGAAGCAATCAAGAAACCCAAATGGAAAAATGCCATTAAAAAAGAAATTGATGCACTCAAGAAGAATGGTACTTGGGGAACTTTCAGAGTTACCAGTTGGGAAGCAACCGGTTGGGTGTAGATAGATATTTACAGTTAAACATAAGGCAAATGGGAGTATAGATCAGTACAAGTCTTGTTGCAAAGGGGTTTACTCAGACGTACGGGATAGATTACCAAGAGAATTGTGCTCCTATAGCAAAATTAAACACGGGGCGGCTCCACTATTGTTGGTAGCTAATTTAGATTGGCCCTTGCATCGACTTGACGTAAAAAATGCCTTCCTCGAAGGTGACTTGGAAAAAGAGCTCTACATGAAAATTCTTCCATGGTTTGAAAAACCATGCAATGCCAACAAAGTGTGTAAACTCCAAAAATTATTGTATGGTTTGAAGCAGTCCTAGTAAAAAAGCATGGTTATTTTTAGGACAATAAGACCATACTCTGTTTGCCAAACATTCTCCTAATTGGAAAATTTCTCTTCCAATCGTATATGCAAAAGATATTATTTTGATAGGAGACTATAAAGAGGAGATGACCAAGCTGAAGAAATTTCTAGCTAAGGAGTTCAAAATCAAAGACCTAGGAACACTTAAATATTTCCTAGGCATGGAGAAACGGTCAAAAAAGGGCATTCAGTGTCCAAAGTAAGTATACACTTGAATTGCTCAAGGAAATAGGACTGCTAAGAGGTGTAAGCTAGTTGACACTCCAATGCACCCATTCAACAAATTAGGCCTGAAAGAAGGTAACTCTCCAGTTAACAAAGGTAGATATCAAAATCTTGTAGGAAAACTAATTTCTGTCTCCCATCCCCAACTAGAAATTGGGTTTTCAGTCAGTGTGGTAAGCCAATTTATGAAAAATAATACAGAGGAACATCTTGATGCAGTCTATGGGATTCTCTGGTAACTTAAAATGGCACCAGGAAACGGGTTGTTTTTCAAGAGGTCAACTAACAAGAGCATTGAGATTTGTTCTAATGTTGATTGGGTTGGAATCTATATCAGATCGGAGATCCACTTCTGGGTATTGTACTTATGTTTGGGGAAATCTAGTTACATGGCGAAGCAAGAAACAATTTGTGAATGCAAGGCGTCGTGCAGAGGCAGAATTCAGGGTTATGGCTCATGGCATTAGTGAAGCAATGTGGTTGAAACGACTTTTTGAAGAATTAAGGACTCCTATTGATAAGTCTATCAAAATGTTTTGCGAAATCAAGCAGCCATAAGTATTGCAAACTCCAGTGCAACATGATAGGACCCAACATGCGAAGATTGACCATACTTCGTTAAGGAGAAAATTGAAGAAGAGATAATTAAGCTAATATACACTCCTACATGTCTTCAAACAGCAGACATCCTGACAAAGGCGCTAACTAGGACAAATTTTGAAGACTTCACTACAAAGTTGGGTATGGGGCACATATTGTCTTTTCTGGCTTATGCTTCTTGGCAGCTATCTGGCATTGGGTGTATTGGGATCTAGAAATCTTTTGCGATGAACGTACGGGAAAACCTTCTTTGGATTTGCCCAAAATCTTTGGAATTCATTTATTTCTTTCAGGGGTGGCTTGCTTTGGTTTTGGTGCATTTCATGTAACAGGCTTGTATGGTCCGGGAATATGGGTGTCCGATCCCTATGGACTAACAGGAAAAGTGCAACCTGTAAATCCAGCGTGGGGCGTGGAAGGTTTTGATCCTTTTGTTCCGGGAGGAATAGCCTCTCATCATATTGCAGCAGGTACATTGGGCATATTTCTAGGAGGATGCCCAACATTTACAACCCAACTTGAGGGGGAGTGTGGATTTCTATGTATGAGTTGCAAATTTCTAGGAGGATTTCCTAATTAATTGAGAATCTAACAGCAATTATCAAATTCTATTCTAGTTGTTTATTTTCTAATATTTTAAGTGATTAGTTCTCTTTTAATTTTTTAATTTTTTTTCTCTAGAATTAAGGGATTTGAGTAGAGCAGATTTGTTGCCTCCGTTGTCCCATTTAAATGTTGGCTCTGTAATGTTTCGATTATGAAAATAAGAAGTTTTCTTCCATCTAAATCTTAAAAAAGAAAACAATAAAAACAGGAAAAAAAATATATATTTATTTTGATTATTGTAATTTCTTATTTCTCTCCTAAACTTTTGTTTCCTAGTATTACCTCAAGACACTTCCATATTAAGCAGCCTATGTTTCCCTGGAGAACAAAATTTTCTTTTCCCATTTATTGAACCTCGGTAGAGCTAGGGAAATTTTTATTACAAAAAAAAGATATTAATTATCCGGGACAAGTCCTGTACAAACAGGAATTACAAAAAGGAGGATATACAACCTTACCTCCAAAAACCAATGTAAAATGAAAATTAAAATAAAAGGAAGTGGAAGTAGTAACATATATGTTCTACAGGTGTTTGGAGTGTCACTGTCCAACATGTGTTTGATAGGGATATGCGACCTTGGAAATGTCTGCGCTTCTTAGGGTGAAACTGACCGCAAGAAAGGAGGAAGGTGGATTTTGACACAATACATCCTAAAGCTTTCACGTTTTTTGAGCTGTTTCGAGTACACATAGTTAAAGACGCCCTATCTTGAAGCATTCAAGCATTAATGTATACAGGTAAAAAATTACTGTTAGAAACAACATATATATGACCAAAAAGAAAACAACTGAAAGAACAAACAAATGTATAACAAGAAACATAAATAAAAACCTGACCATTTGTGTGTTTCCTGTTGCCTGACCAGCATTAAACAGGGCATTACTGGCAGGGCTAGTGAACTGGTTCAAACGATTCAACTGATTTCCTTGGTTATGTTGGTTTTGACCAATGCCATGCTGCATGGATCCAGAAGGCAACTGCCTACTCGGAAATTGCTGGGCTCCCAAAGGCTGAGAAAATTGCATCTGACAATGAAAATGTAGTTCTTTTATTCAACAATCAGTGAAGCCTTCAGTGAGAGTCAAGTACATCTAGGGAATGAGTAAACATCAAAGAAATGCATCTTCTATAGGCACCTTTAAAATGTTCAGTAAACATACAAACCAACACACTTGCGTAAGTTGCATTAATTCAAAGAAAATTTCAAGTTCCGGAATAAACCAAAAAACCTTTAAGAAAAGGAAAAATAATGAGAATGCTATGTAACTAGAGGGAATAAAAACACCAGCCGCCTATTCAGCGCCACCACATCAAATGTTGTCGCAACCATAGGTCTACCAAATTTTGAAAACTAGCACCACATTCACAGCCACCACAGCATAAACCCCATACAAAATGCTGCAGCAATGAAACAGAGCACTCCCCTCATAGTCATATATAAGGACTTAGGTTCACAAAAACAATGCAATACATGCTTGGTGTTAATCTCTCTGTTAATCTCTCATAAGTCCCTATGCAAGAAAGCACACATACAGACACGTTTCCTGTCCAACATGGGTACAACAAGGGGATACGGCAAATTACAAAAAATCTAGATATGGGTACGGCTAGGATATATATATATTGTTGTTGTTGATATTAATAACAATAACAAATTTCACAAGTCAATTATTACATAAAAATAATAAATCTATATTATAAATGAGGATAGCATCCGGTCCGCACCTCTTTTTTTTGTCAATAAAATGGTTCAGATCTTTTATTGGGGATGTGAACTAAATCTCTACAATTCAATTGAAGAGATAATTTCATCCGTTGGATTATACATTTTGAAGACAACGTATGTTTTATGTTAAACATAATTATTTTTGTGCAGGACAAATCATTCTCATTTATAATATAGAAATTAATTATTCAAGATAACTTGTTAATCAAAATTTAAAATTATATAAATTAATTTTAACAATCTATATTATAAAAAAAGACAGTATGGTGTCTACACATTATTTTTTGGCAATAGAATAACTGAGATCTTTTGGTGGAGATGTGAACTAAATCTCAAGCTCTCAACCATTCAATCGAAGATTGAATTATATATTTTGAAGATAGAGTGACTTTTCTATTGATAATAATTATTCAAAAAAATTGTGGAGCATAAATCATTCTCATTTAAAACGTAGAAATTAATTAGTTAAGATAATTAGTTATTTAAAATTTAAAATTCTAAATTTTATAAATTAAATTTTTATAATATTAAAATGTGCCATTAGGCACAAGCACTTCCTATTCTATATTGTAAATCAGGATGGTATGGGCTCCACAGTATTATTTTTCAATTGGCTAATATATATTAGAGGAGATATGGATTAAATCTTAACCATTAAATTAGAGAGAGATTTCTACCCATTGGATTATATATTTACAATGATTTTAACCTTTGGATTCATAAACTTAATTACTTTGTGGACATTTATAAATACAGACTACATAATTTAAGGTAATTAATTAATTATTTTACATTTATAATTTTAAATTACATAAAATTATTTTTTATTAGAAAAATATAAAATTGTGTCTTTATACACGGGTAATTAATAATACATAAATAAATAAAAATATAGCCTATATAAGACAAAAGTAAACACTTAACATTCTATAGTTCACTTTCAATTCTACATGTTCTTCGTTGTCATTATTTTTCTAAATAATAAAATATCCCGAAAAGTAAATGTCAAGAACTTTAAACACTAGCAATTAATTAATAAATATTTGAAAAATAACTTCACAATCATAAAACGGAAAATTAGGGCCTCATAAATACTTGAAAATTTAAATAAATAAATTAAAAAATATTAATAAAAAAAATCAAAAGTAAAAATTTAAAAAAAATAATGAAATACTCAAATTAAAAAATATGAAAATGAAAGATAAATTAAAATTTTGAGAATACCTTAACTCACTGAAAATAAGAAAGTAGCATTTAATGTTTTATCAAGTTTATATTTACAACCCTTTAATTTAATTACTTTTTTTACCCAATTTATTTTTAAAATATCAATTATTACTATGCCTTATCCCGAACGTATCCACGCGTATCCATGTTGTATCCTGAACCGAACGTGTCCGCACTTAACAATTCAATTGAAGAGATATTTTCATCCATTGGATTATACATTTTGAAGACAACGTATGTTTTATGTTAAACATAATTATTTTTGTGGAGGACAAATCATTCTCATTTATAATATAGAAATTAATTATTCAAGATAACTTGTTAATCAAAATTTAAAATTATATAAATTAATTTTAACAATCTATATTATAAAAGAAGACAATGTGGTGTCTACACATTATTTTTTGGCAATAGAATAACTGAGATCTTTTAGTGGAGATGTGAACTATAAATCTCAAGCTCTCAACCATTCAATCGAAGATCGAATTATATATTTTGAAGATAGAGTGACTTTTCTATTGATAATAATTATTCAAAAAACTTGTGGAGCACAAATCATTCTCATTTATAACGTAGAAATTAATTAGTTAAGATAATTAGCTATTTAAATTTGAAATTTAAAATTTAAAATTCTAAATTTTATAAATTAAATTTTTATAATATTAAAATGTGCCATTAGGCACAAGCACTTCCTATTCTATATTGTAAATCAGGATGGTATGGGCTCCACAGTATTATTTTTCAATCGGCTAATATATATTAGAGGAGATATGGATTAAATCTTAACCATTAAATTGGAGAGATATTTCTACCCATTGGATTATATATTTACAATGATTTTAACCTTTGGATTCATAAACTTAATTACTTTGTGAACATTTATAAATACAGACTACATAATTTAAGGTAATTAATTAATTATTTTACATTTATAATTTTAAATTACATAAAATTAATTTTTATTAGAATAATATAAAATTGTGTCTTTAGACACGGGTAATTAATAGTACATAAATAAATAAAAATATAGCCTATATAATACAAAAGTAAACACTTAACATTCTTTAGTTCACTTTCAATTCTACATCTTCTTCGTTGTCATTATATTTCTAAATAATAAAATATCCCGAAAAGTAAATGTCAAGAACTTTAAACACTAGCAATTAATTAATAAATATTTGAAAAATAACTTCACAATCATAAAACGGAAAATTAGGGCCTCATATATACTTGAAAATTTAAATAAATAAATTAAAAAATATTAATAAAAAAAATCAAAAGTAAAAATCTAAAAAAAAAATGAAATACTCAAATTAAAAAATATGAAAATGAAAGATAAATTAAAATTTTGAGAATACCTTGACTCACTGAAAATAAGAAAGTAGCATTTAATGTTTTATCAAGTTTATATTTACAACCCTTTAATTTAATTACTTTTTTTACCCAATTTATTTTTAAACTATTAATTATTACTATGCCTTATCCCGAACGTATCCACGCGTATCCATGTTGTATCCCAAACCGAACGTGTCCGCACTTAACCTTGGGTGTTCAATTTGAAATTTGAATTTTCAAATCTCTGGGACACTGAAACATATATGCCATGGTACGTATCCTGCCGCATCCCCGCATATATATGTCCAATATATGCCCGGCACACGTGCAACGACCCAATATATGTTTCTAGAATAAATTATAATTTTTGCCAATTTGATAGGAAACAGAAGTCAGTGGATAAGGTTAAAAGAAATTGAGAAAAGAAAACAAAAAAAATTTAAATTAATGGTTGTACTAATGTTTGGAAGAGAGGGGAATAAAAAAGACGAGAAAAATGGTTAAGGCAGAATAGTAACTCAACTTCTGATGCACCATGATTATACTAGTTCTTACAAACCTATTAAACTAGCATATATATTGAATGGCTACATGGCATAGCGGAACAGCGATGTATATACTAGATCAGTTCTAGTAGGAGCAAAAGGGCTACAGCGATGTTACTTCCTCTATGAAGGTTGCAGCTTTACCTTATGCAGGTTGTGTCTGTGTGTCTGATATGGCGCTTGCTACAGTCTTTGGTGTTGATAATCAAAGGGGTAGAATTCTAAGGCCTGATATTGTTGTGTGGACATCCCCTCCATCTCCATTTGTCATGTTGAATACTGATGGTGCTTCCAAACAGAACCCTGGCCAAGCAGGGGGAGGGACTGTGAGAAAGTCTAAGAGCTACTCTGTTGATGCTTATGCTAATAATTATGGTCTTTGTTCTAATATGATGGCTGAATTAAAGGAAGTTGCTGAAGGTATTTCGAGATGTTTGACTTGCGGATAGAGGAATGTGGTCATTCAAATGGATATTGGTATGATAAAAAACGAGACGGAAGAGTCCTTGGACGGGGGGAGCTCTGATGTCTCAGATTGATGTTCTCAGAAATCAGGCTAAAATTCATTCCATCATGTTTGGCAATTATAGAGACAACAATGCAGCTGCAGATTTTTTGGCCAATGGGGGTTGCTCTAACGGCATTTCTGAGTAGCAGTCTTTTGCAGAGGTTCCTATATTGCTCGGGGGATCGATCAGACAGGATGTTGCTGGTTTGGGCTACATTAGAGTAGTTTTTCTTTAAAGTTTTGGTATTCTTTACTTGGTTAATGACTATTTTGTTGTCTTGAATTTTTTTGGAAGAGGTAAGGTAGTAAGACCCCCTCTTTTTGGATTCATTCTATCAGTTAGGTCTAGCCCCTTGATAGTTATCGTCTTCTGCAACAGCACTTTAAAATTGTCAAATCCAAGAATACGCAATACCCGAATCCTGCACCTGTGCTTCATAGTTCAAGGGTCTTCCTAACTAGCGACTGAAAAGCAGAAAAACAACATATAAGAAGTAGGGAGACTAGATAGATACTCTTAAGAGTAATTCTACCTCTCTTTGATTGGTACCTGGATTTCCCACCACCTAGGCACTTGTGAAACCACTCAAGCACCGTGTCACAAACCGCTTACTGACAAGGCGTTCAGAAGGAACAAAGATGCTAGCTGAAAGATTGTAGTGGTTATATGCGACTCTCAGCCAAGCCGACACAACTAGGCATCCTTTCAGAGTCTAAGGCATACCAACCCAGTTAAGTTTGGAGACTATGTCGTTGGTCATGAACCTGACAAAAGAAGAAGGGTTGGACCTTCCCTACACAAACCAGTCGAGAATTCGAGTCGCTCTCCTGATGAGCCCAAGGCAGGGCGAAACCAGTCAGCATCGTACAAGAAGGCAGGCTTACCCAGTGTAGTGAACACGTTGGGGGTGCTGCACGGGCAATTGCCACTGCGAAAACGTGAGCCCGTGCCAACCGCCTCCCAACTGTTGTCGTTTCAGAAAGAAGGCCGATATAAGTACCCTTTAAGGCTCCAACTGAGCAACCTGAAACAGTCATCGACCTTGTAGGATCTCCAACCAGCTAGGCAATTGTGAACCCATCTTTAAGGTTCCAAGTCTCCAACTGAGCAACCTAAAATAGTCGCCGTCTCTCATGGTTGTTAATGTGTTCTATATTATTTTACAATTTTTAGGTGTTTGGTAATACTGCATGGTTCACCTTCAATTCCAACAGCTTGCACGGTTGCACCAAATGCAGTAAAATTCATTAAACTAAACTGATTGCAATTTTTGTCTCAATAACAGATACAGTACGTGACATTGATAAATCCTTCAAATGTAAAGATATACAATTAACTTCTTCAAGATAAGACAATTATAAAATAAGAAAATTTGATTGAGGCAACCAACCCCGATCCTAAACCAATTTTTAAATCACTTTATTTATTTTATTATAAAAACTCACATAAAAGTTAATTTCTTTGTTATTGTGAGAGTGCTTTGGCAACGTAACTTGCTACTATATTGACATTAAACCAATTCTGAGTTCCTACTCATTAAATTTGCTTCTTGAGTTTCACATGGCCTGCAACGCAATAGTCAAATGCATGGAGCAGATGCAGTAACTTTAAAAGCCATGCAGACATAGTGACAAGTGCAAGAGAGACAAGCATTTCTTGCAAATGCATGATGCTTTCCAATAGACGTAGTCCAATCACATAAAAAGATTTGCATAAAAACTCGCCAAAAAGTAAATGGTGGACAACAAAATTACCGGTTGAAACTTTTGCTGCGCTTGACCCTGCAAATCATGAAGCTGGGACAGCTGGTTCTGCAGAACAATGTCATACTCAATAACAGATTAATAGGAAGATGTGAAAGAAAGACAGCGGAGAATACATTAAAAAGTATAATATATTCATTACATACTCACATGCACAGAAAACACAAATGCAATGCTCCAGAAAACCTAACGGTTTGTTTGGTTGAATAGAATCGGGGTAGAATAAAATCGTCATTTCACCATCGATTCCGATTCTCTTGTTGGTTGTCCAATAGAATAAAAATTTAATTCCATTGGAATGAAAGAAGATGGAATTGAATTCCATTGTTGATAGGTTGGAATTAACCCAACCCACTGGAATCAAAAGTTAATTTCCACAAAAGCCCATTCCCAAAAGGTTGATTCTCAGTCATTTTCTTTTTTTAAATAATCTATTATTAGATATATATCCAAAATTGATATCTAAAAGGGCATTATGGGAATTTTTCTATATTTCACACTTCCATTTCTTCTCTCATTCCACAACAACCAAACAAGAGGATGGAATAGTGATTTCATTGACAAATCCATTCAATTCCTTCTCTCATCCCATTCCATCGAACCAAACAAGCCGTAAAAGTCTAATTCAGCAAGCAGGCTATCAATTAAATGAGTAAGAGAGAGGAAGAATACACTTGAAGCAGAAAATTTACTACTCTCACACTGCATTTGGTAGGCATGAATGGCAAGGAATGGAATAAGTATAGGATTAGAATGTTTATAGAATTGGAAGATGATCATTACCTTTCCCATATTTGGTTGTCTTGAGGATTAAATATAAAATTAAATATAGAAATGGAATGAATTGTCAAATAAAGTTTATCAACTATGATGATGAATATTCAAAAAATAAATAAAAGAACAAATTTAAATTGAAAAATAAATGAATAAATTCGACAACATTAAGGTGACAATACCAGAGTTCCAGCAACATTCCGTAACAATAACCGGAGTTCCGTAATATCCGATAACATCACAAGAGCTTCGACAACATTCCAACAATATAACAAAAATCCAATGACATTGCGGTAATGTTTTCATAGTTCCAAGAACAAACCGAAGACGTTGTAGAACGCCGGTGACATTTGGACAATGTTTTCATACATCCCGCAACATTCCAGAAAAATTGTCGGACATCCAGCGATATTCCAGTGAGGTTTTCAGACTTTTAGCCACATTCCAGCGAGGTTCCCACCAAAAAAAGTTACCCGATAATTAAAACAATTGTTTTACTAGTAATTTTTTAAATTTTAATCCCACGACTCATTCAACCTAATACAATGTTTGATTTGGGATTCGCTAATCCCATGATATGTAGGATTAGTGAATACCTAGGATGGGGAATGAAAACTAATCATGTGTACCAAACATGGAAATTGTTAGCGAATACCTAGGAAGTGGAGTGGTCACTCCTATAACCATTCCATTTCTTAGTTGAATCTCGTGTACCAAACATGTTAAGGATAGCAGTATGGGAAGGTGTAAGGTGCTAAGATAGAAATCTCTTATCAGGGGTGTAAATCGGTCAATCAATTCGGATGTGGTGGTGATCTGGAAAATTGGTCGGATCAATTTGGATTTCGTTTTTTTTTTTTTTCCTAGCTTTTTTATTTAAACAAAAGTGGTAAGTCTGCATTTTTAAAACCTAATCAAGAACAGATATACAAAGTTCAAAACCTAGTGCAGAACAAAATGTAAATCCTAAAACATAAATCCAAAACAGAGAGGGAAAAGGAGTAGAGAAATTAGCAAGTCAGATTTCTTACAAGAGAGGAGAGAAGCAGCTACAGTGACTAGAGAGATCAAGAGAGATGAGAAGCAGAGACAGAAACCAAGAGAGGAGAAGGCAGCGGTGACCATAAAATGAGAGAGAAGAGAAGCGGCTACAAAGAGACCATGAGCGAGAAAGGCATTGTACTGTGTGAGAGGAGAGGCAGCAATCAACAAAGAAAAGGGGTTAGGGTCTGATAGAAAAGGGAATGGTTGCAAAATCTATAATAAAGCAATTGTTTTCATTTATTTCTCAATATTACTAAGCTAGGTAACTAGATCTGAATATTGTTAGCAAAATCGCATGCCTAGCTAATTGGATCTGAATATTACTGCCCACTTATTTCTATAATAAAGACTATTACACGTTTCCAACTTATAGACTATACAAAATCTAAATAAGGAAAAGAAATCTACAGTTGCCCTAACTAATACAGAAACAAATCAATCTACAATTAATTATGTACAGCTAGGCAATCCTCAAGGATTTCAGTCATAACTAAGCTGGGGCATGGTCAACTTTCCAACAAATACATTTCGTCTAACACCCTGTGTCTATTTACTTAATTACCCTTTTATATTTTATGACCCTCAGCATAAGGATTATGGTGGCTTTTCAAGCATGGAATGGACAGTGGCATTGGGTGCGATTAGAATGACAATATTTTCAGGGAGAATGGAGAAAATAAAGGTGAGTTGGGTTTGCATGCAAGGTAAACGGAGAAGAACATAGCAGCAACTCAAATTGAGGTAAGTGTAATATGACACAATGTTGACTCTCCAAAAGTCATCAATACCTACATGAGATAATTGTCCAATGCTTTTGGAAATGCAGAGATAGGGCAATCATAATAGGGCCGTTTGGTGTGGACTTACTAATAGAAGCGTACATAACAATCAAGGATACACGAGTATTATAATTCAGCCTGGCACCTTCAGTTTAAAATTTTAGACAATTCTGACACAAACATCTCCGTAACTGATATTACAGGAAAACCAATGTAAATAGTATATGGCACACAGGTTTTTGTTGCATTAGAAAAGAAATGCATGATATAGGTAAACATACTCATGCATCCTCTTTCCTTAGAGGCATACTTGTACTTGAAAGTTTTGGAGATCTATGGGAGTGAAGACACTGTAGAAATGTATTTCGGGCTCAAAGGATCAATTTCCTTTTCCTTACATTCTGAAGGAGCTTTCCTGTTTTGAATATACAGGAGAACCAATTTTCTATTGAGTAGCACCAAATACTCTTCGCTAATTAATGAATCTATGTTGCTCCTTATTGAGTTAGTTATGCCACAGGGTGAACTGACGCCTTGGTCTGCCACAGGGTGAACTGATGATAAAATAGTGTGTTAAAACATGTCAATGGGCCATGGTACATTAATAATACTGTAATGCTGTGAAAGTAATTACATGTGCAAGCTTGCATAAGATGGGTTGGTTGGGAAGTCATATAGGACGATGGTGTTGGTGTTGGTGGATATTTATGGCTGTCCACATGTCAGCACAAATTACATTCCAAGTTCTCTCTTTAATAGGCCATAATGTTTATCATACAAGTATTGTCATTTCCGAATACAATTAGCACATTAAAATTTTGGATTTGGATACCACGCCAAGTCATTCATGCCATGCCAAAGACGCAACAATCTGAAAAATACTCATTTAAAACTAAAAGAAGCACCTGTGCCAGACCAGACATTGAAGATTGCTGCCTAAATTGTTGAGCAAGGAGTTGATGTTGATGCTGAGGTAACTGCATCATTTTCTGCCTTTGCTGCTGCTGCTGCTGTTGTTGCTGCTGTGATTGTTGCTGTGGTGATGGTGTATTCATCATGTTTGTAGCAGACCTAGGCGAGTTGGAATATTGCAGTGGAGATGCTGATGTATTATCAAATGAAGCCGCCACACTTGGACCAGCAGGAGAAGCCGACGCTCTTCCCACGTGTTGAGCTACAGAAGCCTATTTCAAAATAGTTTTAAGTAAGAATTCCAAAAAAGAAGCCTTGTTCAGAGGGAAAACAAGAGACAGTTGGAAACAACTAGTCATGAATATCATCAAGAGACGTGCAAAAAATTGGCCACCATACAAGCACAAAGAGTAATATTGATGGAAATATGAGAATAGATTTACTTGTAATGTCTGCCTCAGTCAACCTAATTCAGCCTGAACTTAGTTTGGGAACATTGGCCTGACTACAGCTTGCTCGAGCTTTGAAAAAAAGAGTATTAAAGTTCACCAAAAAAGTTGGAAATATATCTAAATGAGTTAAGCTTTAGCATTTTGAATCCCCAAATAACTAGAATTGGGCGATAAACCTAGTGACAGGATGCCATTTCCTAAAGGAATAAATTCCAAGCAATGTTATTGTTAAAGAATGAGAAGGTTTAAATCATTGTGGTAACCTCTCCCTCTATTTATATAGAAAACGAAGAAACAATACAACAAACCCTAAACCATACTGAAAACCCTAAATAATACAGGAAAGACATAAATACCCTTTTAACACTCCCCCCTCAAGCTGGAGCATATATATTGTATGCTCCTAATTTGTTACAAATGTACTTTATCGTTGAGCCTCCCAACGGTTTAGTAAATATATCAGCTAACTGATGAATTGAATTTACATTTTTAGTCTCAATCTGCTTCTACAACATTTTTTCTCGAATGAAGTGACAATCAACTTCAATATGTTTTGTTCTCTTATGGAAGACTGGGTTGAAAGTAATGTGAAGCGTTGCTTGATTATCACATACCAGATCCATCGGTGAAGAGTATTCAAATCCAAGTTCTTCCAACAAGTGTTTCAATCAAGTTAACTCACAAGTGGTATGGGTCATTGTCCTGTATTCCGATTCTGCACTTAATCGTGCCACCACAGTCTGCTTTTTACTCTTCCAAGAGATAAGGTTACCACCAATGAACACACAATATCTAGTAGTAGACTTCATATCCGAGGGCGATCCGGCCCAATCTTCAGCCGTGTAGTCCTTTATTTGAGTATGACCGAAGATTTGATATAGCAAACCACAACCAGGAGCACCTTTTAAATATCGAAAAATACGGATCACTGCATCCCAGTAACAAGTCATTGGACGATCTAAGAACTGACTGATAACACTAACAGCAAAGGAGATATCTGGTCTGGTAACTGTCAGGTAATTTAACTTCCCAACTAACCGTCTATATTGTGCTGAATCTATCAGTGATACACCTTGATCTGCTAACAGTTTGGTATTTAGATCCATAAGTGAGTCAATCGGTTTAGCTCCTAGCATTCATGTTTCGCTCAATAGGTCAAGGACATATTTTTTCTGAGACAGGTAAATACCTTGACTTGATCGAGCAACTCCAATTCTCAAGAAGTACTTTAAGTGACCCAAATCTTTCGTTTAAAACTTAATATTCAAAAACTTTTTAAATTCCTGAATATCACCGTGATCATCCCCAGTAATCACGATGTCATCCACATACATAATCAACAATATTCTTCCAACTTTACTATGCCTGTAGAAGACAAAATGATCGACTCCACATCGTCGAAGACTAAATTCAGTGATCACTTCACTAAATCTTCCAAACCATACTCGATGAGACTGCTTGAGGCCATAAATAAATTTCTTCAAGCGACATACCAATCCAGACTCTCCCTAAGCAACAAACCCACGAGGTTGCTCCATAAATACTTCCTCAGTCAGATCGTCATTTAAGAAAGCATTCTTGATATCGAGTTGATGTAATGGCCAACGAAAAGTGGCAGCCAGAGCGATAAACAAGCGAATAGAAGCGAGCTTGGCAACCGGAGAGAAAGTCTCAGAGTAATCAAGGCCGTATATCTGAGTATAGCCTTTAGCAACTAAGCGAACCTTGAGTCGATTAACGGTGTCATCCGGATGAACCTTGATAGTATACACCCATTTACATCCAACTATTGTTTTGTCAGGCGGAAGCGAGACGAGATCCTAAGTGTCATTCTGATGTAAGGCAAGCATTTCTTCTTCCATTGCTTTTGCCCAACCAGGGTGAGTGACGGCCTCTGAAACAGACTTAGGAATAGCAACAGCGGACAGAGAAGCAACAAAAGAGGAGTACAAAGGAGATAGGTGTGCATACGAAACAAAGTTAGAAATAGGATGGGTAGTACATGTGCGCTAACCTTTCCGGATGACAATAGGCATGTCCAGGTCAGAGATGGATGGGTCTGCTGGAGAAGAATCTGAGGACACAGAGTCGATGGGCGCGACAACGGAAGGGGCCTTCTGGCGCCGAGAGTAGACCTGCAAAGGAGCTGAAGAACGACTAGGCGGGATAGGATCTCAAGTAGAGGAAGATAGTGTAGGGTTTGGTACACTTGGCAAGGGAAGCGTAACATCCAAATCATTTCGAGAGGAAGGGGTAGAAAAGTAAAGGGTAGACTCAAAGAATGTAACATCCGCACACACAAACGAGCGACGTAATGATGGATTATAACAACGATAACCCTTTTGTGTGCGAGAATAACCGAGGAAGACACATTTTAAAAGACAGGGATTTAACTTGTCCCTGCCAAGAGTCAATTGATGAACAAAACAAACACATCCAAATATTCGAGCAGATAAACTAAACAAGGGAGAACGAGGAAAAAGAATGGAATGGGGAACCTTGCCATTGAGGGTAGAGAACGGCATCCTGTTGATTAAGAAGCAGGCGGTAAGAACCGCATCGCCCCAGAAGTGTTTGAGAACGTTCATCTCAAAACGAAGAGTACGAGCCACTTCTAGGAGATGTCGATTCTTACGCTCAGCAACTCCATTTTGTTGCGACGTGTGAGGACAAGAAGACTGATGCAAAATACCAGAGTGTGACATAAAAGAAGTAAATGGCTGAAAAAAGTATTCTCGAGCATTATCACTTCGTAGAAGACGAACTGGTACATTAATTTGAGTTTTAATTTCAGCACAAAACGCACGAAAAATAGAGAATAATTCTAAATGATCTTTCATTAAATAAAGCCAAGTAACTCTGGAAAAATCATCCACAAATATCACAAAATAATGAAAACCTAATGTAGATGTAACACGAGAAGGACCCCAAGTATCTGAATGAACTAAACTAAATGGACTCGATGCTCGAACATGAGCTGGGGAAGCAAATGAAATACGATGATCCTTACCCAATTGATAAGACTTACACTCTAATGAAGACAAATGACTCAAATTAGGAACAAGTAACTTGAGGTTGCCAAGGCAGGGATGACCAAGGCAACAATGGATCTAGTGAGCGGAGGCAACAGCAAGGCAGGCAGTAGCTAGGATAGCAGGACTCTCGTCATGGTTATCAAAGTAATATAGGCCATTTTCCTCACGCCCGGTGCCAATTGTCTTTAGCGTCCTCAAATCCTGGAAAATGACAAAATCAGGAAAAAATAAGACAGAACAATTAAGGTGTTTAGTAAGTTTACTGACTAACATCAAATTAAAAGAAAACGAAGGAATATACAAGACATATGATATAGATAAGGAGGGTGAGGGTTCCACTGTGCCAATGCCACGGATAGGGACAGTGGAACCATTAGCAACTGTAACAGGAGACAACGAAGAAGATGACTGAATATATATAAAAAAGGGAAGAAGTACTTGACATATGATCAGTGGCAGCAGAATCTATGACCCAGGGTGTAGGAGGGGAAGGGCGAATGGAAAGACAAGCAGTAGAAGTTCTTCGTTGAGCTAAAGAAGCAATAGGAGGAGATGGTTGTTGGGATGCCTTAGGATGTCTTACACTAAAGGAATTGAGCATATTCATCATCAGAGATGTCCTTGATCGCCTGAGATTCTGAAATAGTAGAAGTATTTAGATCAGATGTCACTGCATTGGCGAATTTGGGTAGACGGCCAACTAAATCCCAACATGTTTCTCGAGTATAATTCTCATTTCCACAAAAGGAGCACTGTCGATATGAGTCACGACCACTACGTCCACCCCAAGGGCCACCACCACGACCACCACCAAGTTGAACACCACGATCTCGTGTAGGAATCTAAGTAACAAGCGCCGAATGCTCAGACAACGCAGACTAACTCCAACCAAAAATATTGTCCTTGGTAGTGCTACGCGAGACGCGAGAATACATTTCAGTGATAGTGGGGAGAGTAGCACTGGAAAAGATCTGAGATCGGACTGGTTCAAATTCTAGGCGTAATCTAGCCAAGAACTTCATGACAACCATTTGCTCACGTTGCTCTTGCATTTCTTTCAGATCGATAGCTGTCGGTAGGATAGTATTCAACTCCTCATAGAGGCTGTTGAATGTGGCAAAATTATCTGTAACAAATTGCGTGCCTTGCTAAAGTTGGAAGTACTCTATTGATAAATCATACATCCTGATGAGATTACTGGAATATAACACACGAAGATACTCTCATATGGCTTTACACATATCTAGATGAGTACAGAGATCAGCAACTTGAGGCTCCATCAAATTCCACAACGACGCTACAATCTGCGCATCAGCTTGAATCCATTCCTCATACTATTTATCATTCTCTGCCGAGGCGGATTCCGTGAGATGACGGTGTTTCCCTTGTTCGGTAAGAGCTATTTTCACAGCCTTACACCAATTTAAATAATTGGTTCTGTTTAACTTACGGGTTGTTAACGGTTGAGGCATAGTCATTGACATGTGTACCCGTCAATACAGCAACTAACAAACAACGTGCACAAGGGAAACAAACCAACAACACAAACAACTGTAGGGCTTAAATGAAGAACATTAGAATCAGAACAATACTCACGAAAAGATGGACATTCTCATGCTCAAGAACCCTTGTAGTAACCAATGTTACAGCTCCTCAATGTTACCGTGTTTGAGACAAGGCTGGAATACAGTGTATCACTTTCATCCAGTGAGGTCCCGAAGGTCGTGAGTCTCCAGCTAGAGCAATCAACGGTCAACGAAGGTCCGACGAAGGCCGGCAAGGGTCGGCGAACCTCGACGACGCGCCGATGATGGTCGGCGAAGGTCGGCGACGGCAAAGGAGATGGCGGCGACGTGGACGACGTCGATGGTGGACAGTGAGTAGGAGATCTGGTTCGCAATGACGGTACGGCTCGATTTTGGGGACAACAATGGGCGGTGGAGGCTCGGAATGGCCTGGACGACGGCAACGAGGCTCGAAATGGCCTCGACGGCGGCGGATCTGAGTGTTTAATGGGTGGCGGCAGCGAGGGCTTGTGGGCTGCTAGGGTTTCAGTTTTGTTTTTTTTATTTTTTTGTTTCGTATGAATAGTAGGCGAGGGAAAGAAAAAAAAATTGGTTTGAACAGATCTATGGATTCAATCTCCCATAACTTACTCTAGATACCATATTAAAGAATGAGAAGGCTTAAACTATTGTGGTAGCCTCTCCCTCTATTTATATAGAAAACGAAGAAACACTACAGCAAATCCTAAACCGTACTTAAAACCCTAAATAATACAGGAAAGACAAAAATATCCTTTTAACAGTTATATAGACAAGCAACAAGTTTAATAGCTTAAAAAGAAATAAAAGGCACAAGAAAATCCATGTACATATGAAAAGATGCCATACACGTTTGATAAGTGAAAGACATTTCCATAATATTTCATAAATCATTTCCATTTTTTTTTAAAATAGAGAACTCCATTGATCAATTAAAAGCCAAACAAGGAGATAGGCCTGTGCAAGACAAAAGAATCAAAAGAATACATAAGAATCTAAAGAGAAAAATAGAATTAAAAACCTTCCTTCACTTTTTCCTAAAGTTAGGAAAGTGAAGCCTTCACAATCTGACTCACGGCAAAAATGAAGCCTCTCACCCGATTTCCTATTCTTAGCTAAAAGATCAACAGTTGTGCTAACACCTTCCATCGCACCAAAGATCAGCATCTCCCATGGCAGCAAAGATTCACCAGCAACCATCGATACCAATAGAGCATTATCAGTAACAATATCCACTTGCCCCCAGTAATACTCAACACAAAACTGCAAAGTAATCTGCAATATTTTTGTCTCTGCAAGTAAACTGGTAAAAAATCTGAAAAATTAAGAAAAGCCAAAAAGCAAATTGCCATTTCTATCTCGCAAGACTCTACCACCAATATAATCAGGGTTTCCTCTAGGGCTTCAGTCTAAATTCATCTTGAACAATATAGGGGAGGATTCCAATAAACCAACTACAACTTAGAATTCTTTTTCCCTACAGGGAAATACGGCCTAGCAATAGTTTGGTAAATATGGAACAGAACTTACTGAGTATCCCGTTGAGATCCATCGAATCTAACATCATTTCTCATTTTTCAGATTTCCCAACAGAGAATGAAGGGGATCATTAATTCATATTATTTATAAAGGTTTGACGAAATACGAGGCTGCCACCAAGAAACTAATCTACCGAACACGCCACCACTACATTGATAATCCCCAAAAACATCCCACTCAGTCTTAGCCATCTCTTCATTCGAAAGCAGGTGATCCAACGACTCGATCAGAGGCTCGCAGCAACAGTTACACTGACAGAAAAACACCACTCCTTTTTATTGAATCGCCTCATCCACAAGAACTATGTGATGTTAGTGTCTACACATAAAGATAGAGATCTTTAAGGAAAGAGACTTATACCAAATCTTCTGAAAGAAGAGATGAGCTTCTTGATACTTCCTAATGACCTCCCAGGCAAATTTAACAGAAAACTCCCCCCGAATTAGTAGGTTGCCAAACCATAATATCATGATCGGAAATAGTTACAACTTGGCTTCAACATTAAAAAATCTCGCACCCACCAACAAAAATTCTCCCAACGGAACTGACGTAAGCGAAGAATCCAACCAAAATGATACATGACCGACACCCACCAGGAAATGAATGCGATCCTTGACACAAAATTTCATTTCAAGCAAGGCACTCCACACGTGACTCTAATGAGCAAGCCTTTTGTATTTAGTCATAGAAGAATCCCCACAATACTTTGCAAAAACCAGGCCCAAAGCGTAGAACCTTCTCTAAATCTCCACCTCCATTCGAGTTAAGGTCCTTTGCGTAGATCTTAGCTTCGAATGATCCACAAAACACATCTTTAACCAATCCTAAATCACATGTGACTCACAAAGGGGAGCCAACAATTTTTTTCTTAAACAAGGATATCGATGCTCTTGTGAGACCTTTTAAGTGGACGTTTAACTGAAAATTTTCACATAGACGGCAAGCGTGGCGTGATTTCAAGAAATTTTTACACAACTCAACTTTTGGTCAGAGTGCAAGTTTGGTCTTTTGGATAGGAAGCATTTGCCTATTCAAATGGAACATGAAGAGGACTATCAGCGAATTTGAATGAAAGAATCGTGGCTCTTATCTCAATTTTCTATGAGGGTATTCAGGTAGGATCCAACGTTTCAGGTGAACAAAGAGCCATCATCAGCACCGGTCGGGATTTCTCTTCCATTCCTTTCGATTCACTTATATAGTGCAGTGAGTATTTTTTAAATTATCAGCACTTTCGAAACTCCCTTAGAACTTGATGCTGCCACTGTTGAACTTTCCAGATCTAGTTGAGCAAGCGTTTGTGTTGAATTAGATCTGCTGAAGGCACGGCCAAATAGGACTTGGATTGGGGACAGAGACATGGTGGCTTCCTTCAGCCAATTCATTATGAGCGTGTTCCATAGTATTGTTCAAACTGTTTAAGGCAAGGGCATGCTTCTTCCTCCATAAAATTCTGAATCCATATGAAAGTGTAAAAGTAGAGAAGGTGAATGTTGAAGGTGTTGCTATAGGAGAGAAAAGGAGAACGTCATTGTTCAAGAACTCATGCCAAAGGATCAGAATAAACTGCTAAGATGGATAAGAGTTTTGGTGCTGAAGCTCAGTTTGATAACACGGGATAGAGTCAAAACTTGATGCAGGGGTGAGCAGTGATAGTCAGAGGTCTAAGGTGGTAATACAAATGGTTGACACAGGGGAGTGCAGTAATATACAAATGTCTAAAGAAGCTCCTCAGTTTGTCCAGAAGGTCTCTCCTACAAAGGAGATTGAAGATAGCGAAATAAATGCATCTGCTTCAAACAAGTTGGTCCGGATCTATTGATTTAGTTGAACTAAAAGAAGGGGTAAAGAAGGGTGTCAACAGTGAGACACAGGAGGTTAGTCAATTAGAAAGAGAATTTATGTTGGATACTGGTGTTGCTGAGCAATTGGTGGCTGAATCACCCAGTACTGTGGTGCCTGAGACTCCTAAGGAGAACAGTGACCCATGATCTGAGGCTCCTCCATTACATGAGTCAAAGGGAAGAAGAAGGTTGTGTTTCAGATACTGATTTAGAGAAACCAGGTTCTCAGCCCAAGGTTTCAAGTCAGTTGAATTTATCTCCCATAGGATCTGAGAATGTGCAGGAAGAATTTATGACAGACTAAAGATGGTGCCAATGAGTGGCAGACTACTTCTAAGAAATAAGAAGAAGACAAAGAATACTGGGGGTCTGGGGGGTTCAGACGTAATAACCTGGTTATTGATGCTTAATTTCATTATTTGGAATATTAAAGGTATTACTAGAGCAGCATCTCTCAAGAAAATAAAAAGTTTAGAAGAATGAGTAAAGTTGATTTTATAGCTATTTTGGAACCTTTGGTGGACAAAGATCAATTGGCTTCTTTCCAGCAAAGACTGCAGTTTGATGGGTCTTTTTGTAATCAGGAAGGTCTTATTTGGATTTTTTGGAGACATGGGTGGCATCTGTACTGAATTCTTATCAACAACTGACCCACTTAGAGGTTTGTCATGGGGAATTGCCTAATAAAGTTTTGTACTCCATTTTTTATGCTTAATGTACAGCAGTGGAGAGGACATTTATGGGATAGTACGATACATTTGTCTGAAGACTTATTGATCTGGACTAAGGCCGTGAATGGCAACTTTCAGTTCAAGAGGTGCCTTGGATGAGACAAAAACAAGAGGTGCCTTGGATGGTTGGAAAATTCTGGCATAGATTGATTCCAAAGAAAAACAGATATTTCTTTAGAAATGCTGTATGCATTGTCTTCCAGTGGATCAGATTACTCACATCGAATGTATTAATCTTGCTTCTAAATGCTTTTGTTGTGCTCAAGGCCATACGGAATCCATAGATCATATTCTCTTCAAGGAGATTTTTCTTGTGAAATATGGGGATCCTTTGTAGTCAGCCTTGGTAAAAGGATATGCACTTTAATTCGCTAATACAAAGTTTATGTTATTAATGGCAATTCAAAAAGCAGTAAATTACCTAGTCCTTAATTTATTTGTTGGGAGGTTTGGAAGAGAAGATGAAACTGTGTTTGAAGGTGTGACCCCTCAGGTGCAAAATGTTATTAGATGACTGCTAGCCAATACTGCCGTGGCTACTAAAGGTAATTTAGGGGTGTCTAAAAATATGAATGATGTTTGGCCAGTTCAAATTTTTAATCTTACTTGTTCTGATCCCAAATTGCCCAGACCATCCATGCTTTACTGGAAAGTCCCTTCGAAATCCTTTGTATTGCTCAATACAGATGGTGCATTTAAAGGTAATCCAAGTATGGCAAAGAGAGGAATTATTATTAGGAATGATAATGGCTAGTTTATTTAAGGATATGCCATCTCAATAGGCATAGCCACCAATATGGTTGCTGAACTCGAACTTTATGGCAAGGGTTGCTGTGGTGTGCGCAAAATGGTTTTCATAAGCATATTGTCCAGCTTGATCCTAAAGTCTTGGTTGGTATGATTGAAAAACAATATCAGATTCTTTGGTGGATTCTTTATTACATTGAGAAGATTAAAAGTTTCCGTAGACAGTTTAATTTCAAGTTTCAGCACATGTACATGGAGTTAAATTCAACTGCTGATGTTTTGCCAAATATGGGCTGCAATGGGATCAGGATTATTTGAACGGAAAAAGCTTCCTCATCAGCTAAAAGGTCTTCTTTGCTTGGATAGAAGTGGAATTGGATATATTAGATGCTAAGTTTATATTTTTCTATATTTCTTTATTCTTGCATTTCATTTATTCATAGAGGTAAACTATTAAGTCCCCCCTCAATTTTTTGCATTTTTTTTATATCAGTAAGGCCTAGTCCCTTGATAGCCCTATATTTTGGTCTTCAATAATGTCTTTCTCCCTCCAAAAAATTATCATGTTAAAGTAAAAAGAAAGTAGGACAAGAATGTGATGGCTTGGCAATTGTGACGGGCTCTCCCTCTATTTATAATAAAAATCGGTAAACGGACAGAAATCCTAAATATAAATGAATGATAGAAATACCCTCTAATAACTCCAAAACGCCACAACCAAATCATCCTCCAAGACTTTTTTAATAATTGTGTCATGCTTTCTCTTTATTTATAATAAAAATAGAGAAAGGGACAAAAACCTTAAATATAAAAGAATGACATAAATATCCTTTAATAACTCTAAAACACTACTACCAAATCATTCTCCAAGACAGTTTTTTATCCTGTTATCCCAACGTGCTCCATTCTAGCATGAAAGACTCCTGTAGGAGTCGATATGCACTGAGAGATACCTATTAATTCAAACACCATAAGAAATATTCCTCGCTACGGAACGAAAGAGGCAAAAATGTTCCACCAATTCTTTTTCAGACACCGAATGCATCAAATATTACAAAGCCGAAACCCCCTTCTCTTCAAATTATCAACATTAAGGATGAAGCAAGCGACAATCAAAGAAAAGAAAGGCACCCTTGCTGGAGCCTTTGACACCAATCATCCAAAAACAAAAAGATTTCACTGAAAAATGACATTCTCTGTCACTTGCCAACATAGCCTATCCTCCACAGCATTACCCATGGAGGTTTCCAAAATATGAGAGTAGGTTCAGCATATTTGCAATCTCTAGGTTCATCAAATCTCATCAAAAGCTGGAACACCAAGAGATACCAGGCAAAACCCAATGACAAGAATCCGCACAGTTGAAAATCCATCACTGGTAATCTCAAAGCGTACAACCAAGGTCAACTCGTCACACCAAACGTCAAGCGAAAATAGGAATCCCACCCCTCGCAAATCCTGAAGCGCGATGAACTCAGAAATTCACTTCCACACAGGCCTAGACGCACCACAAAGGATGCCGGAGTGTTCGTCAATGACCATCTCACCGCAAATTCAGTGTTTTTTTTGGTGGATTATAAGCTTCGTCTCCTTGTAAACTCCAAGAATCCATCATAATGGTCTCAAATTGCTTTGAAGACAGCCTCGTCCCAAAGGAAAATCAGCAAACGACGACGACTCTAATCCATACCATAAATCCATCCCTTGCAATTCACCCCAAATAGATATGACCAGCTATTCACTAGAAGTTCTACACAACATTCATATGATACCTATCGCCCTTCAGTATATGATTTGTTTCATTTGCATAGGGAAAACACAAACATAAAACAAGACTGCCCCAATTCTGTCATCTCAACCCCAGCAGCTGCCTCACACCTCTGTTTTACCCACTTAGACTGCCTCTCTCCTAGCGATCATTCAGAAGCCAAACTTCTTGAAACAAAAATCTCTATCAAGTAAGAGGGCATGGCCATCCCATTCCACCGTAGCTAAATCCGATAAACACTCTTCTACTTTTGTCGCCGAAGCATATGATCTGTTGCGACCTACTTCCAGCAATGCCCCTTCCCTGTCCTCACAACCATATCTTATTGTTATCGAACTTGGGCAAAATGGTGAATCCCACACGCCACCTGCCTCCCGACTTGATTCGCCTTTATCTCAAGAACCTGAATGTAGGGGACCATGCTATTGGAGAAGAACCCCCCCCCCCCCCACCTGTAAGAATTGATGCCCCTTAAATCCACAAACTGAGGCTTTTAACAGGGACCCAGCAACTCTCCCTGAAAACAAAAATCTAATGACTTTTCCCTTTAATAGCTTTATCTATGGCAGAGAATAACCAATGTATGCCCTTCGGCATTCCGATTTATCCTTTGACACCCCATGCTACGATGTGTGACCAATTGGAGTCCATGCTTAACCCCCTCTAAGAGTTCAATTGAGCAATCAGAAAGTTGAGCAAAGAATCTACTACTCTCTCTGGCTCTCTATTTAGTTTCTTCGTATTTTACCACCTGCTCAGTCCTACATCACATATGTATAGTTCAAAAGCACGCATAACAATTCCACTCAGTAAAAGCCACAATGCTGTTTTATTCAAGTATCCATATAATTAATCACATAAATTGTTTGAGAAACTATTATGTAAGCCAGTGAATTCATGTTTTGTGGTTAAGTATTAGAACCTGTATTGAATGTCCCTGATTGTTTGTACCACTTGAAGACAAAGTAGGAGTATTCTTAAGGTACATCCCTGAAACACACCATTAAGGATGCCATCAATCAGTAAATAACTAGACAAATCACACTGAAATCGACCAGAAGGCCCACGCTTTAACGGAATGATTAACTATACCAGATGCATCAGCAAAAGTATGTGTGCCATCACCCACAGTAAGCACATCCACAAGATGCAATGGAAGCGCAGATGTAATATTCCTTTGGTCTCCAGGTATTCGTAATCCTGCACTACCACGACATATTAATGAGATTAACATTGAATAAAATGGTAAGTGCACACCCAGAAAACTAACCAATGGTTTAACCTACAAGTTGAACAAACATTGTAGAAACCTAAAAGAAAGTGGGACCCTTAAAAAATTTCCTCACCCCTTAAGGAAAAGGTGTCTTCCTTTTTCTAAATGGGTCTTTCATTTAATTTCAATATTTCGAATCTAAGCAGAAAGGGAGCCTTGGCACAACGGTAGAAGTTGTCGCCATGTGACCTGAAGGTCATGGGTTCGAGTCGTGGAAACAGTCTCTTGCTAAAAAAGCAAGGTAAGGGTGTATACAATAGACTTAAATGGTCCGACCCTTCCTTGGACTCCACGCATAGCGGGAACTTTGTAGCACCGAGCTGCCCTTTTTATTTCGAATCTAAGCACAGAAACTTTCAAAATGTATTAGCAGTAAAGTTGGGGTTACTATAGCACGTTTAGTTTAATGATACCGTAGCCGATTGTTCCGAAAATAGAAAAAAGATGCTGTAGCTCAACATTGTTTTTACTACTGCCAAAAAAAAGGATAGTAATCTGATTGGTTAACTTTTTTTTAATAAAGGTAGCCACTAAATGAGTGGACTTGCATGTGATTAGGCTATTAACAGTACTTTGGAACTATTACATTACAATCTAGAAAACAGTGAGGGAGAAAACGGCTAAGTATGAAGTATGCATCAATTTTACATCTATAGTGAGCTTGTCTCCAAATACAAGAATAAAAAACAGGTTTAGAACTTAAGTTTCATCATAAAATAATTCTACACCCATTTCATAAGCATTAATGTTGAAGTAATGCATATGTTTTTAAATAAGATTTACTACAAGTCTCGCCTTCACCTATATTCTGGATTTTTAGGAATGTCCCCTTGCCCGTCTATCATGTGACCTCTTGTCCAAAACATGTGCATTCCTGAACACGAGTCTATTGTGCTTGAAACTGAAAAATCTAATGCAGGGGGGATATACATCCTCAGAAAAACACAGAGCTACGTGTCTATGCATGGAGGCAAAACCGACAAGGTGTGGAGCAACAACCACAATTTGACTGTCAAAATTCAATTTTGAGTATATGTGATAATTCAAATTCTTCCTTGTGTCTAGAACCTAGTAATTTTCAAGACCTTAATGTCCCCATTGTTCAAAGAAAAGGCACAAGGTTGTGCACAAATTACCCTATATCTCACTTTGTGCCCTATGAGTCTATGACAGATTGTTCTCAAGCTTTAGAGCCTTTGTTTTTAACTAGTCAAAAATAGAAATTCCTAAGTCTATCCAGGAAGCGCTCTTTATTTCCAAGTGGAAAGAGATTGTTCTTGAGGAGATGAAAGCGTTAGAGAAGAATTATACTTGGCAATTGGTATGTCTTCCCAAAGGAAAAAGTCCAATTGGTTGCAAGTGGGTGTTCACAGTGAAATATAAAGCTGATGGGTCAATAGAAAGGTACAAGGCATGGCTGGAAGCAAAGGGATATACTCAGATGTATGGAATAGATTATCAGGAAACCTTTGCTCCTGTTGCAAAATTGAATTGTTTTAGAATCCTGTTATCTCTTGCAGCTATTGTGGGCTGGCCATTGCAGCAGCTGGATGTGAAGAGTGTTTTCCTTAACAGTGAATCATGTTTTCCTTTGTAAAAGGAAATGTATATGTATCTAGCTCCAGGATTTGCAGGCTTACTTGGCGCCAACAAAGTCTACAAACTCAAGAGGTCACGCTATGGTCTTACACACTCTCCTAGAGAGAGCATGGTTTGGTCGATTCACCTATAAAGAACTTTAGGTACCTTCCAAAGCCAAGTAGATCACACTATGTTTTTTAGACACACAAAGTCTAAAAAAGTAAATGTATATGTATCTAGCTCCAGGATTTGCAGGCTTACTTGGCACCAACAAAGTCTACAAACTCAAGAGGTCACGCTATGGTCTTACACGCTCTCCTAGATAGAGCATGGTTTGATCGATTCACCTATAAAGAACTATAGGTACCTTCCAGAGCCAAGTAGATCACACTATGTTTTTTAGACACACAAATGGTGTTAAGATACTTATTGTGTATGCAGATGATATTATCCTAACTGGTGATGACCTTGTTGAACAGGAGAAACCAAGGACCTTTTTGTCCAAAGAAT
Source organism: Eucommia ulmoides (assembly GCA_016647705.1). Lineage (NCBI taxonomy): Eukaryota > Viridiplantae > Streptophyta > Magnoliopsida > Garryales > Eucommiaceae > Eucommia > Eucommia ulmoides. Next base: position 37,693,604 of record CM028334.1, on the reverse strand, counting down.
TTGAAATCAAAGACCTCAAATCTTTGAGGTATTTCTTGGGGTATGGAGGTGGCAAGAACGAAGGAAGGAATCTTGATGTCCCAAACGAAATATATCTTAGATCTTCTCAATGAAAACCAGTATGCTAGGGTGCAAGCATGTTGAAACAACCATGGATGCAAATTGCAACCTGAGCGCAAGTGCTAGTGTTGAGATTGATAAGGGATAATATCAACAATTAGTTGGGAAATTGATTTACTTATCCCATAAAAAAGTTATCAAAGGCTCTAGGCGCATTGAGGCGCAAAGGTTCCCTGGAGCCAGGGCAGAAGGCGAGGCACAAGGCTGAGCAAAGTAAGACGCACAACAATAAAAAAATAGAGAATAATTTATAGTATTATTATATTGCAAATCTACACTCAAAAAGTGAAACTAATAACCAAAATTCAATGAACAAGGAGGAGTACAATATTGAAAAACAAACAGATTCTTATAAAGCATAGCATGGATATGAGCGATTGACGAGCACCTTCACCGTGATTTACAGCATTTCGAAGCAAATTTTCCTGTTCTTGAATTTTCGCAGCTTGGACCTTGTCCATAGTTGGAATTATCGTTGGTCCCTGTCGAGTACCAAAATATGCTTTCCGGGTATCAGCTATGACCTTTTCAGCACTTTCACAAGCTGCTGCAATCATATCTATTCTCGACTGTAAATAACAAAAAATACAGTCTTTTAAGTACCAAAAGAGTAAATAGAAGAACAAAGGCATAGCATTAGCATTTTTAAACCTTCAACTTTTCAATTTGTGCTGCTACTGGAAGGTTTTGTATCCCATGTAACAACTGTTCTCGCTTGGTATTGTCATCTATTTCCATCTCAGGTAATAGCTTTGATGATAACATAACCGGTAGAACTGTAAATAAATTATCAAATCAGTTTGTGATCAACAGATCCCCTAGAGCATTATTATTTTATATCCCACAATTTTCAAAAAAAATAAAAAATGCAAGCTGATATCATCATATCCTTCTAGAACCTCAATCCTTTATTCTCTTCAGGTATGTAAGGTGAACAAGTTCTGAAGTAATAACTTTAAAATGGAATACTTATACAGCAATAGAGGACTTAATTATCTGGCCACATTTACTGCATTTATTTTCCCATGTGTTGATGATTTGGCTGTTGAAGTTCGCAGGCACCTCCCAGAGTGGTGGTGGTTCAACAAATAATAGTTTGAAAAGGACTAAATGATGCCTCCATCTGCTAAATAGGAGATAACCCAATGCAAAAGCACCAGCAAAAATCTTATCCTATGCACAGAATGCTATTTTACAGTACATGAATCAAAATACCTTAAAAATAAAATGCAAAAATGACCCAATAAAACCGTCGCCATGACCTTGAAACCATGTGCAGTATTTGATCACATATCTTATATGAAAATCCAATGCAAAAGCACCAGCAAAAATCTTATCCTACGCACAGAATGGTATTTGCCAGTACATGAATCACCACACCTTAAAAAATAAAATGCATAAATGACCCAGTAAAAACTTCGCTATGACCTTGAAACCATGCGCAGTATTTGATCACATATCTTATATTCTCTACAAATGTAAACAATAATTCATAGAAATGGCAACGGAGAGGATATATGATCCAAAAATCATGAGCATGTATCATGTCACGTGCAACATATAAAAGTTATATTGGATTTGGTACGGGCCATAGGTCAATGATTAGATGCTAAGTTGGAAACAACGTAAACCGATCAGATAATTTCAGCTTGCAACCTATCCTACATATGCTGTTACATTAACAGGTGTAATAGTGGCCTTCAACTGGTCATTATGAGAAAATTATAATCATAACCAAAAATGGATTGCAATCCGTGACAAACAAATGTGACTGCAAAAGAGAAAGTCAAAAATACTAGGCCTTAGTGATGACTGTAATTGGTCTCACTTCACCACAACTTATTTAGTTAGTTTTCCACTAATTGGCTGCTGCCAATTCGTTCCAGCTCAATGGACATCTAAAGGCAACCAATATAAGATGGCACCATTTCCTTACTAACATTCTCAAGCAAACAAAACCCTTTAAAATGTCAGTCAATGTCAGAGTTTAAATTTTAGTAGCCATAATAGTTGTCATTACCAAATGCAAAGGTTGACCAGTTGTGAATCAATCAAATCATTTAGGTGGTGTTTGTACAGGGTTTCTGTTTGTCCCCCCCCCCCCCCCCCCCAAAAAAAAAAAAAACAAACATAGAACAGACCCATAAATCAGGTAACAATAAATATTGGTTCCTATTCTGTTTGAAAAAAAATATTTTAAAAAAATTGGCAACAGAACATAAACAGTATTATTCTTGTTTTCCAATCAAAGTTTTCTTTTAAAAAAATAGAAACACTAAACAAACGCCACCTCACTGATTTGTCATGATTGGTATATAATTTTAACCAATATCATTTAGGCGCGTCAGTCTGCATTGACATTATTAAGATGATTCTGAGGAAAAACTTATGCACTCAAATGTTACATTACTATGAGGAAAAAGGTTCATACTCATAGCATTCTCTGCATTTACATTCTTCGGATGTACAACAAAGGCCTTGGAAACCTTCTTAATGTCTTCCACAATGTTGAAAAGCTCAAGATTCACCATGGAGAACTGCCCCAGTGTATCTTGCCTTCACACAAGAGAAATACATTTAAACATTAATTTCCAGTGGAAAAAGCATGTGAACCTTAAAAATATACACTGATTAAACCTAGCTGAAGCCAGGGCCTTGTATTCATACACAAACTAAACCTACTTGACCCACCCACCCCCCACCCCCCTTTCCCCCCATTGGATTGGAATTCTGCATCATAATCAAATAATCAATGCCAGTTTTTAGCTGTAGGCTCTATCGTACACCACTTATATTTGGCACGTGATATATGAGAGAACTCTACTTATATTTCACGTGTGAGGACACTACATTAAAAGCAAAAAACAATTAGTTTAAAGCTACATTTTTGTATGCAAATAAATATACTGCCTTGGTACCCAAAAAAAAAAAATCGAGGTTCCAACTATCTTGAAGATAAAAAGAAAGATATAAAATTAATGTGATATGCTCAAACAAGTAATTGAATTGAAATGAAACGGGAAAATTTATTGAATACTCAAATGGAAATGGAATTACATGAAAGCTCACCAAGTTTTTGAGAGACTTGGTACTCTCCCAAGAGCTAAGCTCAATTCTAAAAAAATTCTACACACCCTCCTCTCTTCTCTTCACTCCCCTTAAAACGACCTATTCCCCAGAGCCTAACAAACTTGCGTAACAGAAATCAAACAAAATTTTACCAATATTCCCTACCCCAACAACCTAACTGAGAATCACAAATTCCCTCTGCCCTGCTGCCCGACTTGCCCCCTATGCCTAGAATAAGTAAAACGTATCTGGGGCCTATCATTACCTTCCGCCCAAACTTTCACCTTGTCCTCAAGGTGAAAATCCGACAACTGCTGTAATATGGAGTGGTAATCTTCCCAAGTGGCTTCAAAAGGAGGTAAAGATTTCCATTGTAGCAATACTTCCAACTCCCCCGGGCCGCCATTCCGTTTAGGACGTACTCCAAGTAGCACTTCAGGAACGACAACTAACTCTAAGTCTGATGAAAGCTGTTGTGGAATAACAGGGGAAGAGTTGGAGACTCCCTTAGCACGCCGCAGTTGAGAAGCATGAAAAACAGAATGTATAGTTGTGGAAGATGGAAGTTCCAACTTATGTGCGACCGGCCCAATACGCTGGAGGATTTGTTAAGGCCCATAATAGCGAGCTGCTAGCTTCTCATTTCGTCATTGAGTAAGAGAGCGCTGTCGATAAGGGCGCAACTTGAGAAAAACTAAGTCCCCCACAGAAAATTCTTCTTCGCTTCTTTTCCCATCTGCTTGTGTCTTCATTCGCTGTTGTGCACGGAGCAAGTGCATCCTCAAGTCGTCCAGAATAGCATCCCTATCCTCCAACAATTCATCGACCGCAGACACCAGCGTGAACCCCGTTCGTAACGAAGAATCGGTGGTGGATCTCTCCCATGCAATACACGGAAAGAAGTACAATGAGTGGCGGAGTGAACGGTTGTGTTGTACCAATAATTGGCCCATGCCAACCATCGGAACCAACAGCGTGGTTTTTCGGACACAAAGCAACGAAGGTATGTTTCCAAGCACCTATTGACCACCTCGGACTGTCCATCGATTTGAGGATGGTAAGCGGTGCTCCTTTTCAACGTAGTACCATGTAATCTGAACAATTCTTGCCAAAACTTACTCATGAAGACCTTGCCACGATCAGATATTATGGATTTTGGAACGCCATGTAACCAGACCACCTCTTTCATAAAAATGACAACAACGGAAACAACAGTAAAGGGGTGTTTGAGCCCCACAAAATGAGTATACTTGCTCAACCGGTCTACCACGACCAAGATAGTGTCTCAGCCATCCGAGCGAGGTGACCCTTCGATAAAATCATCGTCAACTCATCCCATACTTGCGCCGGAAGAGGAATGGATTGTAAGAGTCTTACCTATGGAGTTGCCAAGTGTTTGTTTCGTTGACACACTTCGCATTCTTGTACGTACTTGATGATATATTTCTTCATGCCCAACCAATACCTCCGCTGCAATCAGCTAATAGGTTTTCATTTCACCCGAATGACCATCCAAAGGAGAACCATGAAACTCAGCAATGATCACCGGAATTAACTAAGATTTCTGGGGAAAGACTAACCTGCTCTTGTAGTACAGCACCCCATTTTCAACCGAAAAACCCACATGAATGACCGAGCCAGTGGTGATATCTGTCCACAACTTTTGTAAGAAGGCATCAGCCTCCAATTCTGCCCGTAAGCTCTCCAATGCTGCCACTGAGATACGGCCAGCTGGTTGCAAGAAATACGGTCCGAAATACGAGATAGAGCATCCGCTACCTTGTTACAAGCCCCCGATTTGTACTGGATAACAAAATCATAGCTCATCAATTTGGTGATCCATTTTTGGTGTTCAATACCCAAATAACTAGGTTCCAACACCCTAATTATAGCCTGTATCTCTGGTCTTAGGCCCTGAATAAACTGACCCAACACCATTTCATTCGAGACGGCATCCAACAATGCCAACAGCTCTATGAATCGCTAGCAGTACTCTTGCACACTGCCTTCTTGCTCTAGAGCTAACCACTGCTCGTGGAGATAGCCAGTTTGAGTGGAACGAAACTGCTTGAGAAGCAGAATCTTCATCTCCTCCCATGATTCAATGGTTCTCCTCTTGTTCGCCCACTGATACCACAGCAGAGCGTCACCTTCGAGGCCGATGACTACCGCTTCTAGCTTCTCGTCGTTCGTGAGGCGGTGGAGGGAGAAATAGCGTTAAGCTTTCAAGATCCACCCGTCGGGGTTAATGCCATCAAACACTGGTAGTTCCAATTTCCGAAATCGGAAATCCTATCGCAACCCAAATGGATTGTTGTTGCCGTTAGCTGCATGCAATCCTCTGACCATTAGGCTGAGAACCACCGCCTCCGTCACCCTTCCAGATGATGACAACGAAGCGATTTGAGCTGACTCCTCTTGAATCTTGAGGATCTGATCCATACGCTACGTCATGTTCTGAATTTTCTCCTTTAAGGTGCCGACGACTTCCTCCAACGCATCTAATCGTTGACCCGTGTTCTTGGCTGCCATCTTCCCAAAAATCAATTTGGTCGTGTGAAATGAAACGTTGATCAACAATGCGAGGACGAAATTCGAAGAAGAATCAATGAACAGATTTGAACGGACTTGAATAGAAATTGTATCGAAGAGTAGATGAATGAAGAAAACCAGAATCAATGAGCAACAACTGATTGCACAACGCTCCCAAGTACGTGCTCTTAATACCAAATGATATGCTCAAACCAGTAATTGAATTGAAATGAAACGGGAAAATTTATTGAATAGTCAAATGGAAATGGAATTACATGAAAGCTCACTAAGTTTTTGAGAGACTTGGTACTCTCCCAAGAGCTAAGCTCAATTCTTAAGAAATTCTACACACCCTCCTCTCTTCTCTTCACTCCCCTTAAAACGACCTATTCCCCAGAGCCTAACAAACTTGCGTAACAGAAATCAAACAAAATCTAACCAATATTCCCTGCCCCAACAACCTGACCGAGAATCACAGATTCCCTCAGCCCTGCTGCCCGACTTGCCCCTTGCGCCTAGAATAAGTAAAACGTATCTCGGGCCTATCATAATGACTCTAACAAAACATGCCAATCATAAGTTAATTGCTCATAGGTTAGCGAAATGAATAATCATCATAATTTTTAATAATGTTTTCCAAACTTAATCCCATCCCCCTCTCTCCCCTGTAGGGACAATTTCCCTCTACTTGCTCTCGTGGCAAACCCACTAGTCTTCCTATTCCCACCCATCCGCAACCCATAACCCCATTTATCCACTCCTCACCCAAAATCTACAACCTCCAGTTTAATGGTCCATGGTGCAATAATAAAATTACAAGTCCTTAAATGCTCTTCAAATTTACATGCATCCTTCAAATTTTAAGAGGGGAGTAGCCCTGCAAGCCCAAATAATACCACAAAATATTAATTAGTGCACTCAAAGATATTTTGTCAACAAATTAAATATCAACACGTCTCATGGAGTCTAATTTGTCGCCCTATTAGATTATGCCATATGTTAGATGGATTAAACTTCTTAAATTGATCAAATTACAGAGTTTTCACCAACTAAAAACATGTGGGAAGTTAACCTATGTGAATTGCATTGGTAGTTTATTTTAAAATCTATATTTATCACTAAGAAGAAAATATAAAAGAATCTTATTTGGAATTTATCTCAAGCAAATAAAAGAGAGAGCATTAACAGAATTTTGTTGTCATTTTTCTACTTGCTATCACAGGGTCAATTTTCAGCACCAAATGTTTCCAGTGCTGGCCTAAGTACCCCTATATTTAGAAGCCCCACAAGTATCAGAATACCTCAAGAACAAAAACAAACACACACATGAACCATAAACCAAAAAATAGCAACAATATAATTTACGGACACCACAACCAACCTTGTTTTACCACCTCAATAAAACAAAGACTTGCTACTCCCAACGGCTAAGTATTACGGCACTCACAATGTCATGCACGCAGCTCCTTACTCTTGCTATGTCGTGGTATTGCTCAAGGTCAAAACCCAGGGAACTCTCCCCAGAGGTTCTTCTCCAGATTTCACACCCTTCAATAACCACGAAATAAAAGTATAAATCGGCAAATACAGTTGTGATTGACAACCCCAAGCACGTAGCTAATGGAACTCTAAACCGATAGGAATACCAGCCCGTGCACAACCCCATTTAACTTGTCTAATAAAACTCTAGCAAGCTTCAGCAACCTTTCACCAATAGGATAAGGTCTTGACCAACCTCCCGCTCACAGTCAATCAGTATCCCTTAAAAACTCGTCCAACTCCATTGCTCTATTCACACCGTCTTCTGTCTACACGCAACTTCCAGCCATTTTCGTTGTCACGTTGCTACTTTTTTGCCAATCGTTTACCTTGGCCCCTCACCAAGGTCTTCCTCCTCCTTGACAAGACTCCTTCCCAATGGACTCTTGAGACTCCTTTCATGTTAGGACTCCTTGGCAACATGTACTCTTGCATTACTAGTGTTGCATATTGGAATCCTAGTCAACATGGACGCTTTCCATGCCTCAACATCACACCGAGTCGAAGACTCCCACTCAAGATGGACAGTTGAGGTTCCTACTCAGTCAAGGAATCTTCCCCGAACTTGCATCCCACATTCATAGTGTTACACCTAGGACTCCTGCTCAAAGAAGGACTCTTTCCCGAAGACCCCTATTGCACAAGGACTCTTTCATCGAAGACCCTATCAAACAAGAAACCAAAGTCTTCGTTCCACGTTCCTAGCATGTCATATAGGACTTCCGCTTGAAAAAGACCACCACCGAACAAGGAATTTTCCACCAAGAATCCTGCCAAACATGGACTTCTCCACACTCATCTCTTGGTCTGCATTAAGGTTAAAATGCCACATTGCAGCATCTTTTTCAACTCGTTCACACTTTGGTTCCACCCAAAACCAAGTGTCCCAGTCTTTGTGCAACTTCATGCACGGTCGTTGTTGCCAAGAGAACGAGACATATATCAACAACTTTGGCCCACTTCTAGGGTCATACGAATTCTATAGTACATTAACGAGTTCTATGGAAGTGATGGCAATTGAAATCTCATTGCCTAAGGATCCATAATGGTCGTTTGGCTTGAACCGTACTTAGCCCAAATCATCTGTGCATACTTAATAACCACATATTGCACAATAAGGCCTCACTTGTGCAAGCCTACTTCGCACATCCTGAATGTTCCTTCACTGACGAAGCCCGAAACCTCATTCTTGAACAATTTGTCTCATGAGGCCTTCATATCAAACAAAGGCTTCCCTCACACCACAGGCCATTCCTCAAGGACATTCAAGTTTCTCTTCAGTTCAATCAAAAACACAAGACATATTAAGTCCTTTTGTTAAAAAGAAGCTTTCAAAGCCCTCAATCAATGTTTCTCGTTTGTTCAACCGTTGTTGTGAAGAGTTTTAAGATCAAAATAATTTGAGATCAAGCCTCTAATGCACTCAATCAAAAGTTTCTTCAACTACCTCAACCAACCTTTGAAGATTGGAAGATCACATTAATCCTTTCACTTGAGGAATAGCTTCCAATAAGTATGCACATGCTAGCTTCCTAGAAGCAGATTTTAAATATATTTTCAGCCTATCAAGACAGGTTTTTCATAAGCTAAAAGATTTTTCTATATTTTCCATTTTAGCCAAGTCACAAGCTAAAGTGAAATGTGTTGAGAGACAAAAAGAACAGAGCATGAATCATAAAACCACCCCCGTCATGTGATCAAACAAGCTAACAAAACAATGAGATCAAACAAGTAAACCACACCAAAAGAGAAAAAGAACCAGCAACGCGCAACCCAATTGAGAAATAAAAAGGTTCCATTGTCGTGCACCAAATACTTTTTCATAGCCTTGTTGAGTGAAAGCTCCCACATTCTCATCTCACCAAGTGAGAATAATTTCAGCATTGATATTATAATCTATATCCAGTCCTAAAATTCACCTGGTAGGATAAATTTTGTGCGCTTGTTGTTTTCTAATTTTAAGTCGTCTTTAAATGCTTAATCATCAACCCGCTCTTACCTTTTTAACTCCGAGGTATCATGAGCAACAATAACCTTGTTCTGACCACAAATTTAATTGACAGCCTAACCCGTATTATGCTTAAGTAAAAAGGAACCAGAGCGATTACCATTTTGGAACGGAATTTGTGCGAGCGATGGCGTCGAACTCTTGAAGAATGTGAGAGATAGCTTTGAATAGGCTGATGGCTCGGGTCTTGACGGACTCTAGGTTGAGCTGCTGTTGAACGGCCGTGTTGAGCCTTTCCACTACCCTGGGCGGTTGTTGCTGTTGTGGTTGCTGGAGTTGAGGTTGAATCTGATCTTGCGAACCCACCACTCCTTCCACGGCCGCCATGGCCCGCGCGAGAACGATGGATTGGCGAGAAGGAAACAGAATCGAAATACGCAGAGTATAGACTGCAGTAATGTTTTAAAAGCCGGAACGACTCGAAAATTGGCCGGGTTCCGTCGGACAAGAATATGTCGAAGAATAGCAAAACTAGTCTGCTTTCATGTATGTTCGTACTAGGAAGAAAGCATGAATTCCTGTCAACGATATAAATAAAAATAAATTCCATCAACAAATAGCGACCAATTTATTTTAAACTTAGTTCAGGCTCGCGGGGTTTAAAAAAAAAATTATAATAAATTTATAATATCAAAACATTAAACGCATTGATATTATTTAATTTGATAACAAATATTCAGGAGTAAATGCATAAATTTTAATAAATAATAACGTTTTATAAATAAAAAATTTATTATTTGGTCCTTATAAAATATAGTATTGAGAAAATGATTTTCTAACTGTTTGATTTAAATTTTTTATCCCAATAGTATTTTTAGAATTTAGTCCCTGATAAATACCCCCTAGATATATTATATTTACAAGTCATTTCACTCTGTACACAAAAACAATCAAAATGTGATAGTTCTCATTTTTAAACTTACTAAATCACCCAAATTATCCCACACGATTCACAATTGATAGAAATTCAAAACAAAATATACCAAATTAATCTATGGAAAAAAAAAAAACTCTTTCCGGCAATATGAATTTCAATTTTTTTGAGAAAATTTTTGCTGATTGTGAATGTTCATGTTTTGTGAAAAATGAAAATCTGAGAACAAATTTGTGTGAACAAATTCACGATTGATAAAAATTCAAAATAAATTTCGATTCTAGAATTTTTCAAATCTAGAAAATAGAGAGAAAAACCAAATCTGAGAACAGCGAACAAATCAACATGAACATTCTGAAAAATTCCAGATCTGAAAATGGAGAAACAAAATACAAGAATATTCATAGATCTTGAATCTGAACACAAAAATAATCAACAAAAACTTCAGATATACACATTCACTGCGATCTGGAACATACACATAGAAAATGCATCATATGAATATTCATAAATCAAAAACAAAATCACAATCCCCATTATTTTACCATCGTTTTTTCTATTTTACATAAAATATCATTCTGTAAAAAATAGCAAGATGTGAACATTCATATTTCTAGTCTGTTATTTTTAAACATTTAATACATGTTAACGAATTAATTGCTTGCTGTGAAACAGCAGAATTTAATTGAGCTCACCACCAGTATAGACATTCACATTACTATTTAAATAGTTGTGAATGTTAAAGGAGAAAAGTTTAAAAAAAAATGGAAGATTGAAACTAAAATCAAGTAAAGGGTGCAAAATGTAATTAATGCTATTGACAATAAACCTAATGCCTCTGTGTCAACAGGAACCTCATCTCTTGGATGAAGAACTGCAGGCGAACAACTACAAAGAATGGGGAACTGCAAATGGTGAATGGCTAAAAAGAACAGTGAACAGCTATAACAAACAGCGATGGCAAACGATAACGTTAGCTGTGATCAAAAGAGTATCAACGACGAACGACAACTTATTTGGTGGATGCGGAGATGAACGGATGAATCTCCGGTCGTCGATTTCGTCTTCAAGTGAACCCTAGATTGATTTTGTTCAGCGATTTCGCCAATTTATAGAGTAAATACACTAGATCTGGAACCCTAAATTCAGATCTAGAACTCTAAATTCAGATCTTGCACAGATCTAGATCATAACATTGCACATCGCGAGAATATCCATGTTGGGCCAGTGAGCTACCCAAGAGGGGGGTGAATTGAGTAGTGATAAAATTTAATCCAAATAATAATACTTAAAAAATTCAAATAATTAATTTAATCATAAATTAATTATTATTTCTTTATAGCAGCAAAAATATATTATCAACTAGGTGCATATCAAACAACAATATATAAGTAAAGTAAATAAAGCAGCGCACCACGATATATCCTGGTTCACCAAGCTACTCTTGGTTAATCTAGTCATCCGAGCCCTACAGAAATTCGCACCCACTAATCACTAAAATTCCTTTAAACAAGTAGAAATCAAACCTTTACAAAAATGATTCTTTTTGCAGGCTCATAATCAACCTTTACAACTTCCTTTTCACAGGCTCAAGAATAACTTTTTCTTTTTCCTAGGCTCAAGAATAATCTCATCTTTTCACAAGCTAAAAGATTAATCTAATTCTATTACTGGGAAAATCACGACCTAATTCTTTTTATATCTCAGGTTCAAGAATTAAATCTCACATAAACACTCCAACTATCATTTTTCTAAGTAAGGATTGAACCTTTACAAATCACTCATAATTTGATTCTAATAAGGAATAATCACACCTAAGCTATTTTCACGGAAAAAAAGTAACCTAACATTTTTTTACTTAGGTAAAGATCAAATCTCAATCTTTTTTACCGGAAGAGATTGAAACCCAAAACTACTATTGATTAGATATTCCCAATAGTATCTAATCCGCACACAACTCACCAATTATAGAATTGATAAGTTTTTTCCCACTCAGAACTTCTACCACTCCAGATTAATTAATACTCAATTAACGTCCTGAAACTAGTGATAGAAATAAAGTGAGGAAACAAAATCTGATTATAATAACGAATGCGGGTAGCACAATTAAGCACGTAATCAAATTAACACACAAATCGTTTTAAAAGATTTTTGTGTTTTTAAAGTTCAAAAACGATTTCTCAAAAAGATCAATTCACCAAGCAAGTAATAATAATGAAATACTCAATTAAAGAATAAGCTTGGAATGATCTCACTAGGAAAACTACGAACAGATTTCACGTAGTATTGCAAGACAGCTTAGATTGGTGACGCTAACGCAAATAGCATTTTAACTCAAGAATTTCTCAATAATCGATCTCACAATTGATCTCTCAAAATGATATCAGAATGATGCCTCTTAGAAAAGCTTAGAAACTAAATAGTTCTTGATATTGTGTGTATCTTATATGAAATTCGCAGGTCTCTTTTAATAGCTCTCAAACTAGATCTCCAACGGTTAGTTTTCAAATGTTATGTTAATAAATGACACATATGGACCTCATATATTATATAGATTTATAACGGCTATATTTAACCAATAATATAACTTCCAAAGCTCTCAATTTAGTCCCCAAAATAATTTGATCTTAATCAATGAAAGTATATAAAGAATTATATTTAAGTATATGGACTAAATAGTATGATAAAAATAAAATCCCTTAAATTTCTCCCATATAGGGATTTTAAAGATATCTTATAACTGCTATTTTTCAATTACTATGTCATTAAATGACACCAAAAGACCCCATACATCATATATGTTCAAAATATATGTTTTTCATTTAAAAATATTCTTGAAAAATCTCATTTTGGTCCTTAAACATTTTTTAAATAGAAATTCATAAAAATAGAAAGTATTAAATCACTTTAATTAAAATAACATTTAATTAAATAGACCAAATTAATATGGATAATAGAATAGATAAATCATATCTCAATTAAGTTTAGATCTCTAAGATATTTCACATATCCTAACCATAAAACGGCTAGTATTTGAATAAATCCTGGAATTCCACAAATCCTGAAACTAACCATTGGTTGACCGGCCAACACCCATTGGTCGACCGCCTAATTCAGGATGTGGCCCAAGCCAAAATTGCTTCGCCATCAATCGACTTACCTGTCGACCGGACAATCCAGAGACTTTCACAATTTGATCTACCTGTCGACTGGAAGATCCAGAGAGTTCATCATTTAAGCACAGGGCGACTTACCTATCGACCGGACAATTCAAAGAGTTTTATAAGTTGACTTACCTGTCGACCGAATGATCCAGAGAGTTCGCCTTACAACCACAGGTCGACTTACTTGTCGACTGACCATTGCTGGAACATCTCTCCTTAATTCATTTTTATTCAATTTCTTCGACGTTTTCGCCTATTTAACCGATTTCTTTTCTCAGTTAGCTCCACTAAATCCTTAAATTTAATTTTAATCAAGTATCTTTATTCAATTACACATAGGAGCAAATTTGTTAATTAATTAGGATTCTATAAAAAAAAACACATAATTGTAAAAACATTTTGTGTCATGTGTGATCCTAATCGGGATACATTAAGAGTAAAAATTTAACTTGAATTGTTTTCCCTAGATTCTTCAAATTCTTCAATCTCTTAACGTCCATTGTCTTTGTCATTGTCTTTAACATCAATTTAGCATTTTTCTCAATATTTTCATGATAATCTCATCACTGGAACTAATAAACTGAAACACTCAATAAAATCGTTAGTTCCACAAAAAAATATCAATATTTAATTGTTTATCAAAATCTTAGGATCAACAGTTTCTCCCTTTTTGGGAAGATACCATTTACGTGTTCAATCAATATGGTAGACGAATCACTTGATATAAACCATTTTTTCTATTCGAGTAGTCGATTCATTCCATTTGTTTTGTTGGGTTGAAACTGAGAGGACGGCGACCAGCAAGGGCTTCGAAGCTGAGCACACCAACTGCGAAGGATAAATTCCAGTTTTGCGACAGTATCTGGACTTCGAGCAAGAGTTTTGCATTACAATAAGTGTTTTAATTCAATTTTTGTTCTACAGAAAAAGTGCTCGCAACACTGGACAACAATAAAAAGTCTAATACATCTCTATTTTGATACCAATAAGTGGGTTAACACTTAATTTTTAAAATGTTAGGTAAATGGATTGAAACAAAGATAAGTTACAAGTTAACTATTTGTTATCGTCCCCTATTTAACAACCATCATTTTCAATTTTTTTAATCCATTAATTGTCAGATATGTTAACATTCATGCATATATATGATAAGACATAAACAAAAATGATATATCTCTAAATGTCACAATACGTTAACATTTATGCATGTCGTCAAGAAGTTAATATCATGTGTACATGCGAAACACACAATGATCAGAGTAATAACAACAGTTTGTCCATGGAGTTGTCTGGTACAATTGTATATTTTATGTTTCTAGTTTTAGCATATATGTTAACATTCAACCATATACATATGGCAAGACCTAGTAAAAAATAAAATGAAAACCGATAATTTTTTGCATGAATCCAGAATGCGAATAGTGAATACAACCTCAAAACATTAACATTTTATGCATGTCCATGGTAAGTTAACATTCGCGTGTACATGCGAAATACACAACGATAAGAGCAATAACAACAATTCGTCCAGGGAGTTCATGGTAAACTTGTATATTTTCTGTTCATTCCATGAGTTACTCCATCTATTTTTCTCATTGCATGATGCAGAATATACAATGGTTGTGCTTGTGTTGTTGATGTGCAAGTACGATGGTTACTCATTGGGAGTAAAGGTTGACGTAGACTTCACATACGAGATGTTAATATAAAGATTGATAGCGATGTGGGATGTTTTGATGGACAAATCATTTGAGTTGAAATATTCGTTGCTGGGGCACGAAATGTGCTTGATGTCAGGTCAATACGATTTAGAAGTGATTGTTTGCCTTGCTTGTTCGATGAGACTGGAGTATGTTGGTATGGACATCAAACTATGTGACAGTGGGAGTGGTTCAGGGGGCAACATGTGGAACATGGTGGTTGAACATCGAAGGGGACGTGGTAGTAGAGGTGGTGCGGATATGGATGAGGATCTATTGTCTATTTTTTGCCCTATACAGTAAAAAACACTATTGTCTAATCATTGGGCTGACGGAATAAAAGAAGTAGGACAAAGTTTTAAGGGTGGAATGGCTGAGTTTAGAGAGATGCTAGGAAAATACGTTGTACAGTTACGTTTTACCTTCAAATACAAGTAGAATGACAAACAGAGGACGACGGCTGAATGTGCACTGAAGGCAAAAACAAGATGTGTATGGAGAGTACATGGAAGAATAGATGAAAGAAATGGTTTTTTTATATATGTGGGAGCTGGTAAAGGACAATTCATGTGCTACTGTTTTACGGACAACAAAAAATGACAACATGAACTCCATTGTTGTCAAGTCATGTTTGGTGGATCTAGTTCACAACACACCCGACACTCATCTAATTGATGTTGTCCACATATTTAAGAATGATTAAGGCATCGAGATCCCTTACCACATTGCATGGAATGGAGTTATAAAAACTCAGGATGACTTGTACGGTGACCACAAGTCCTCATACGATCAGCTGCTTTGGTACGTGGATGCTTGTTTGTACACGAACCCCGGGAACCACTTCATTCTGGATTATGATAAAGAAACTAAACACCTTAGAAGATTATTAATGGTTTCTAATACATCCATCCATGGATTCAAGTACTGTTGGCCGATGTTATTCCTTGACGGAACTTTTTTGGGGGGGCAGATACAAGGGATGCTTAATGGAAGCTAGTGCGAATGATAGAAATTGTTGATCCTAAGATTTTGATGGACAATTAAAGGTTGATGTTTTTGTTGGAACTAACGGTTTAATTGAGTGTTTCAATTTATCAGTTCTAATGATGAAGATATGATGACAAGTAATGAATAGATTCTAAAAGATTATGACTAAGATGATGAAGGATTAAGAGGTTGAAGAATTTGAAGAACCTAGAAAAAACAACTCAGGTT
The DNA here is from genome assembly GCA_016647705.1 of Eucommia ulmoides. Lineage (NCBI taxonomy): Eukaryota > Viridiplantae > Streptophyta > Magnoliopsida > Garryales > Eucommiaceae > Eucommia > Eucommia ulmoides. Next base: position 37,677,383 of record CM028334.1, on the reverse strand, counting down.
AAATTTCAACTCTTAATATCCCAATTAGTATCACACACGACACAAAAAAAATAATTTAAATGATGTTTATAAATATGTGTGTTTTTTATAGGATCCTAATTAGTTGAATTATTTGTTCCTATGTGAAATTAAAAAATAAATATTGATAATTAATTAAAATTGAATTTAAAAATTTAGTGGAGCTAACCGAGAAAATAAATCAGTTAAAGGGGCGAAAACGTCGATGAGAATGAATTAAAAACGAATTAAGGAAATGATTTCAGCATCGGTAAGTCGACAGATAAGTCGACCGATGCATAGAATATGAAGTCTCTGAATCGATAAGTCGACAGATAGGTCGACCTGAGCTTAAATGGTGAACTCTCTGAATCGATAAGTCGATAGGGAGGTCGACTTGTGACCAGAAATGTAACTCTCTGAATCTCTAGGTCGATGAGAATGAATTAGTTCAATTTGAGCGGAACACAGTATGGTGTCTTGTTCCGAGACCATATTTTCATCTAGTTATTGGTACTAAATGGGTTTTTAGAAATAAAAAAGATGAATATGACATGGTAATTAGAAATAAAGCAAGATTAGTAGTACATGGCTATAATAAAGAGGAAGGAATTGATTATGATGAAACCTATGCTCCTGTTGCTAAACTAGAAGCAATTAGAATGCTACTCGCTTTTGTATGTTCACCTAATTTTAAGTTATATCAAATGGATGTTAAGAGTGCATTTCTAAATGACTTTTTAGTAGAAGAAGTTTATGTGGAACAACCCCCGGGATTTAAAAGTAATAAATTTCTTTATCACGTATTTAAACTTCGCAAGGCTTTGTATGGGCTCAAACAAGCTCCTAAAGCTTGGTATGAGAAACTTAGCCGATATTTGATCGAAAACGGTTTTGGAAGAGATATTTGTGATATAACACTATTTGTGAAGTAAACTGATTCTGATATCCTATTAGTACAAGTGTATGTTGATGATATTATTTTTTGGATCTACTAATGAGGATCTTTGCCGAGAATTTGCTAAGATAATGCAGGTCGAATTTGAAATGAGCATGATGGGAAAGTTGAATTTCTTTCTTGGATTGCAAATTAAGTAGACCAAAGAAGGGATATTTATAAACCAAGTTAAATACACCAAGGAGTTGTTAAAGAAATATGGCTTGGATGGTGCTAAAAAGTACAAAACTCCTATAGCAACGGCTACAAAGATAGAAAAAAGACGATATGGGCTAAAGTGTTGATGAAAAAATGTATCGAGATATGATTGGTAGTCTGTTGTATTTAACTG
>CM028334.1:36278597-36286097 GCA_016647705.1 Eucommia ulmoides | reverse complement strand
GTGTACCGACGTAGAAATGTATTATGGTAAATGCTTTGTTTTCTCCTAATTGTATCTCAAATGCTTTGATTTGATCCCAATACATGGGCATCTTCCCAAGTAGAATATTCAGTAGATATCACTCAGTTTCAGTAGATATCTACTGAATAAGTGTAAGCTTCAGTAGATATCTACTGAACTGTTTTGATGAGGCTGTTTTGGCACCAAATATGTTGTCTATGTGTATCCACATAGAAATGTATTCTGGTAAATGCTTTGTTTTCTCCCAATTGAGTCTCAAATACTTTGACTTGATCCCAATACATGAGGATCTTCCCAAGTACTATATTCAATAGATATCACTTAGTTTCAGTAGATATCCACTGAATAAGTGTCAGCTTCAGTAGATATCTACTGAACTGTTTTGATGAGGCTGTTTTGGCACCAAATATGCTGTTTATGTGTATCCACATAGAAATGTATTCTGCTAAATGCTTTATTTTCTCTCAATTGAGTCTCAAATGCTTTGATTTGATCCAGATACATGAGGATCTTCCCAAGAACAATATTCTGTAGATATCACTCAGTTTTAGTACATATGCACTGAATATGTGTCAGCTTCAGTAGATATCTACTGACCTATTTTGATGAGGCTGTTTTGGCACCAAATATGCTGTTTATGTGTATCCACATAGAAATGTATTATGGTAAATGCTTTGTTTTCTCCCAATTGTGTCTCAAATGCTTTGATATTATAGCAATACATGAGGATCTTCCCAAGTACTATATTAAGTAGATATCACTCAGTTTCAGAAGATATCCACTAAATAAGTGTCAGCTTCAGTAGATATCTACTGAAATGTTTCAAACAGGCTGTTTTGACACCAAATATGTTGGATATGTGTTTCCACATAGCAATGTATTCTGCTAAATGCTTTGTTTTCTTCAATTGAGTCTCAAATGCTTTGATTTGATCCCAAGACATGAGGATCTTCCCAAGTACTATATTCAAAAGATATCACTCAGTTTCAGTAGATATCCACTGAATATGTGTCAACTTCAGTAGATATCTACTAAACTGTTTTGATGAGGTTGTTTTGGCACCAAATATGCTGTTTATGTGTATTCACATTGAAATGTATTCTGGTAAATGCTTTGTTTTCTCCCAATTCAGTCTCAAATGCTTTGATTTGATCCCAATACATGAGGATCTTCCCAAGTACTATATTCAAAACATATCACTCAGTTTCCGTAGATATCCACTGAATATGTGTCAACTTCAGTAGATATCTACTAAACTGTTTTGATGAGGTTGTTTTGGCACCAAATATGCTGTTTATGTGTATTCACATTGAAATGTATTCTGGTAATTGCTTTGTTTTCTCCCAATTCAGTCTCAAATGCTTCGATTTGATCCCAATACATGAGTATCTTCCCAAGTACTATATTCAGTAGATATCACTCAGTTTCAGTAGACATCCACTGAATAAGTGTCAGCTTCAGTAAATATCTACTGAAATGTTTGAAATAGGCTGTTTTGGTGCCAAATATGCTATTTATGTGTATCCACATAGAAATGTATTCTGCTAAATTATTTGTTTTCTCCAATTGAGTCTCAAATGGTTTGATTTGATCCCAATACCTGAGGATCTTCACAAGTAATATATGTCATTTTGAGTATATTTTAGTAGATATCACTCAGTTTCAGTAGACATACACAGAATATGTGTCAGTTTCAGAAGATATCTACTGAACAATTTTAAACAGGCTGTTTTGGAACCAAATATGCTGTTTATGTGTATCCAAATAGAAATGTATTCCGGTAAATGCTTTGTGTTCTCCCAATTGAGTCTCAAATGGTTTGATTTGATCCCAATACATGAGGATCTTCCCAGGTACTATATTTAGTTGATATCACTCAGTTTCAGTAGATATCCACTACATAAGTGTCAGCTTCAGTAGATATCTACTGAACTGTTGTGATGAGGCTGTTTTGGCACAAAATATGTTGTTTATGTGTATCCACATAGAAATGTATTCTGGTAAATGCTTTGTTTTCTCCCAATTGAGTCTCAAATACTTTGATTTGATCCCAATACATGAGGATCTTCCCAAGTACTATATTAAGTAGATATCCACTGAATAAGTGCCAGCTTCAGTAGATATCTACTAAACTATTTCGAAGAGGCTGTTTTGGCACCAAATATGTTGTTTTTGCGTATCCACATAGAAATGTATTCTGCTAAATGCTTTGTTTTCTGCAATTGAGTCTCAAATGCTTTGATTTGATCCCAATACATGAGGATCTTCCCAAGTACTATAATCGAAAGATATCACTAAGTTTTAGTAGATATCCACTGAATAAGTGTCGGCTTCAGTAGATATCTGTTGAACTTTTTTGATGAGGCTGTTTTGGCACCAAATATGCTGTTTATATGTATCCACACAGAAATGTATTCTGGTAAATGCTTTGTTTTCTCCCAATTGAGTCCCAAATGCTTTGATTTGATCCTAATACATGAGGATCTTCCCAAGTACTATATTCAGTAGATATCACTCAGTTTTAGTAGATATCCACTGAATATATGTCAGCTTCAGAAGATATCTACTGAACTGTTTCAAACAGGCTGTTTTGGCACCAAATATGCTATTTATGTGTATCCACATAGAAATGTATTCCGCTAAATGCTTTATTTTCTCCAATTGAATCTCAAATGCTTTGATTTGATCCCAATACCTGAGGATCTTCCCAAGGAATATATGTCATTTTGAGTATATTTCAGTAGATATCACTCTGGTTCAGTAGACATCCACCGAATATGTGTCAGTTCCAGTAGATATCTACTGAACTGTTTCGAACACGCTGTTTTGGCACCAAATAGGCAGTTTATGTGTATCCACATAGAAATGTATTCTGGTAAATGCTTTGTGTTCTCCCAATTGAGTCTCAAATGCTTTGATTTGATCCTAATACATGAGGATCTTCCCAAGTACTATATTCAGTAGATATCACTTAGTTTCAGTAGATATACACTGAATAAGTGTCAGCTTCAGTAGATATCTACTAAACTGTTTTGATGAGGCTGATTTGGCACCAAATATGCTGTTTATGTGTATCCACATAGAAATGTATTCTGCTAAATGCTTTGTTTTCTCTCAATTGAGTCTCAAATGCTTTGATTTGATCCAGATACATGAGGATCTTCCCAAGAACAATATTCTGTTGATATCACTCAGTTTTAGTAGATATGCACTGAATATGTGTCAGCTTCAGTAGATATCTACTGACCTATTTTGATGAGGCTGTTTTGGCACCAAATATGCTGTTTTTGTGTATCCACATAGAAATGTATTATGGTAAATGCTTTGTTTTCTCCCAATTGTGTCTCAAATGCTTTGATATTATAGCAATACATGAGGATCTTCCCAATTACTATATTAAGTAGATATCACTCAATTTCAGAAGATATCCACTAAATAAGTGTCAGCTTCAGTAGATATCTACTGAAATGTTTCAAACAGGCTGTTTTGGCACCAAATATGTTGGTTATGTGTATCCACATAGCAATGTATTCTACTAAATGCTTTATTTTCTTCAATTGAGTCTCAAATGATTTGATTTGATCCCAAGACATGAGGATCTTCCCAAGTACTATATTCAAAAGATATCACTTAGTTTCAGTAGATATCCACTGAATATGTGTCAACTTCAGTAGATATCTACTAAACTGTTTTGATGAGGTTGTTTTGGCACCAAATATGCTGTTTATGTGTATTCACATTGAAATGTATTCTGGTAAATGCTTTCTTTTCTCCCAATTCAGTCTCAAATGCTTCGATTTGATCCCAATAAATGAGGATCTTCCCAAGTACTATATTCAAAACATATCACTCAGTTTCCGTAGATATCCACTGAATATGTGTCAACTTCAGTGGATATCTACTAAACTGTTTTGATGAGGTTGTTTTGGCACCAAATATGCTGTTTATGTGTATTCACATTGAAATGTATTCTGGTAAATGCTTTATTTTCTCCCAATTCAGTCTCAAATGCTTCGATTTGATCCCACTACATGAGGATCTTCCCAAGTACTATATTCAGTAGATATCACTCAGTTTCAGTAGCCATCCACTGAATAAGTGTCAGCTTCAGTAAATATCTACTGAAACATTTCAAACAGGCAGTTTTGGTGCCAAATATGCTATTTATGTGTATCCACATAGAAATGTATTCTGCTAAATGATTTGTTTTCTCCAATTGAGTCTCAAATGGTTTTATTTGATCCCAATACCTGAGGATCTTCACAAGTAATATACGTCATTTTGAGTATATTTTAGTAGATATCACTCAGTTTCAGTAGACATACAGAGAATATGTGTCAGTTTCAGAAGATATCTACTGAACAATTTTAAACAGGCTGTTTTGGAACCAAATATGCTGTTTATGTGTATCCACATAGAAATGTATTCTGGTAAATGCTTTGTGTTCTCCCAATTGAGTCTCAAATGGTTTGATTTGATCCCAATACATGAGGATCTTCCCAGGTACTATATTTAGTTGATATCACTCAGTTTCAGTAGATATCCACTACATAAGTGTCAGCTTCAGTAGATATCTACTGAACTGTTGTGATGAGGCTGTTTTGGCACAAAATATGTTGTTTATGTGTATCCACATAGAAATGTATTCGGGTAAATGCTTTGTTTTCCCCCAATTGAGTCTCAAATACTTTGATTTGATCCCAATACATGAGGATCTTCCCAAGTTCTATATTAAGTAGATATCCACTGAATAAGTGCTAGCGTCAGTAGATATCTACTAAACTATTTTGAAGAGGCTGTTTTGGCACCAAATATGTTGTTTATGCGTATCCACATAGAAATGTATTCTGCTAAATGCTTTGTTTTCTGCAATTGAGTCTCAAATGCTTTGATTTGATGCCAATACATGAGGATCTTCCCAAGTACTATAATCAAAAGATATCACTCAGTTTCAGTAGATATCCACTGAATAAGTGTCAGCTTCAGTAGATATCTGTTGAACTTTTTTGATGAGGCTGTTTTGGCACCAAATATGCTGTTTATATGTATCCACACAGAAATGTATTCTGGTAAATGCTTTGTTTTCTCCCAATTGAGTCCCAAATGCTTTGATTTGATCCTAATACATGAGGATCTTCCCAAGTACTATATTCAGTAGATATCACTCAGTTTTAGTAGATATCCACTGAATATATGTCAGCTTCAGAAGATATCTACTGAACTGTTTCAAACAGGCTGTTTTGGCACCAAATATGCTATTTATGTGTATCCACATAGAAATGTATTCCGCTAAATGCTTTATTTTCTCCAATTGAATCTCAAATGCTTTGATTTGATCCCAATACCTGAGGATCTTCCCAAGGAATATATGTCATTTTGAGTATATTTCAGTAGATATCACTCTGGTTCAGTAGACATCCACCGAATATGTGTCAGTTCCAGTAGATATCTACTGAACTGTTTCGAACACGCTGTTTTGGCACCAAATAGGCAGTTTATGTGTATCCACATAGAAATGTATTCTGGTAAATGCTTTGTGTTCTCCCAATTGAGTCTCAAATGCTTTGATTTGATCCTAATACATGAGGATCTTCCCAAGTACTATATTCAGTAGATATCACTTAGTTTCAGTAGATATACACTGAATAAGTGTCAGCTTCAGTAGATATCTACTCAACTGTTTTGATGAGGCTGATTTGGCACCAAATATGCTGTTTATGTGTATCCACATAGAAATGTATTCTGCTAAATGCTTTGTTTTCTCTCAATTGAGTCTCAAATGCTTTGATTTGATCCAGATACATGAGGATCTTCCCAAGAACAATATTCTGTAGATATCACTCAGTTTTAGTAGATATGCACTGAATATGTGTCAGCTTCAGTAGATATCTACTGACCTATTTTGATGAGGCTGTTTTGGCACCAAATATGCTGTTTTTGTGTATCCACATAGAAATGTATTATGGTAAATGCTTTGTTTTCTCTCAATTGTGTCTCAAATGCTTTGATATTATAGCAATACATGAGGATCTTCCCAATTACTATATTAAGTAGATATCACTCAATTTCAGAAGATATCCACTAAATAAGTGTCAGCTTCAGTAGATATCTACTGAAATGTTTCAAACAGGCTGTTTTGGCACCAAATATGTTGGTTATGTGTATCCACATAGCAATGTATTCTACTAAATGCTTTATTTTCTTCAATTGAGTCTCAAATGATTTGATTTGATCCCAAGACATGAGGATCTTCCCAAGTACTATATTCAAAAGATATCACTTAGTTTCAGTAGATATCCACTGAATATGTGTCAACTTCAGTAGATATCTACTAAACTGTTTTGATGAGGTTGTTTTGGCACCAAATATGCTGTTTATGTGTATTCACATTGAAATGTATTCTGGTAAATGCTTTCTTTTCTCCCAATTCAGTCTCAAATGCTTTGATTTGTTCCCAATAAATGAGGATCTTCCCAAGTACTATATTCAAAACATATCACTCAGTTTCCGTAGATATCCACTGAATATGTGTCAACTTCAGTGGATATCTACTAAACTGTTTTGATGAGGTTGTTTTGGCACCAAATATGCTGTTTATGTGTATTCACATTGAAATGTATTCTGGTAAATGCTTTATTTTCTCCCAATTCAGTCTCAAATGCTTCGATTTGATCCCACTACATGAGGATCTTCCCAAGTACTATATTCAGTAGATATCACTCAGTTTCAGTAGCCATCCACTGAATAAGTGTCAGCTTCAGTAAATATCTACTGAAACATTTCAAACAGGCAGTTTTGGTGCCAAATATGCTATTTATGTGTATCCACATAGAAATGTATTCTGCTAAATGATTTGTTTTCTCCAATTGAGTCTCAAATGGTTTTATTTGATCCCAATACCTGAGGATCTTCACAAGTAATATACGTCATTTTGAGTATATTTTAGTAGATATCACTCAGTTTCAGTAGACATACAGAGAATATGTGTCAGTTTCAGAAGATATCTACTGAACAATTTTAAACAGGCTGTTTTGGAACCAAATATGCTGTTTATGTGTATCCACATAGAAATGTATTCTGGTAAATGCTTTGTGTTCTCCCAATTGAGTCTCAAATGGTTTGATTTGATCCCAATACATGAGGATCTTCCCAGGTACTATATTTAGTTGATATCACTCAGTTTCAGTAGATATCCACTACATAAGTGTCAGCTTCAGTAGATATCTACTGAACTGTTGTGATGAGGCTGTTTTGGCACAAAATATGTTGTTTATGTGTATCCACATAGAAATGTATTCGGGTAAATGCTTTGTTTTCTCCCAATTGAGTCTCAAATACTTTGATTTGATCCCAATACATAGGATCTTCCCAAGTTCTATATTAAGTAGATATCCACTGAATAAGTGCTAGCGTCAGTAGATATCTACTAAACTATTTTGAAGAGGCTTTTGGCACAATATGTGTTTATGTGTATCCACA